>JACCPG010000274.1:0-94850 GCA_016069955.1 Drepana arcuata
GCCAGCTCTCTCTAGACTTACATACCTCCTTAGCTTCATCCACATTTGTCAGTCTCTTTCTACATACCAGTTCGACTACTCTTTACGATCTAATCCTTGAGTGTCCGATCCATTTAAGTCTAGATATTTTAAACATGGTGGCAAGAATGCATGCTTCGTGATGAATAGCGTCGCCTTACATTTGCAAGTGGTATTTGAACACTGACCCTGACCTCTTCAAACACGTCTTGAAAAATCACATATTATTTAAAGTAAACCTCAGCTAGGAGGTAATTTCACAACTGAACTGTTGGCAGAAGGAAGCTCCTCTGAAACCACCTATGTCATGCATCACCCATAGGTTTACTGGTAGAGAATGCTTGGCTATAAGCTTAAGTTCGCCTGTGCGATGCCATTAGCAAGTAATCTTTACATAGTATGAAATAAAGTCGCTTCCGCTGTCTGTTCGCTTAGATCTTTTAAATTATACCACGATTTTAATGCAGTTTTCAGCAATAGATAGAGTGATTCGACATTACACATTATACTACAGAAAAAACGAAAAATTTAAATATTTGTAATGGGAAGTCGTAACAAACATATTTTTGTGCGTTTAAATCGCAACGCTAAAAGAATAGAACGATGAAAGCTCCGCGATGGTATCGAATCCTATATATTTATGTCTAAAGGATTACCCACAGTAACCATTTTTATCTTTTACATATTATATTGGTATCTATGTATATTGCACCCGTGCGAAGGCGGGGCGGGTCGCTAGTTAAGCAATTAAACCTAGACAATTCACGATGAAGTAAGTACATACTTCTATAACGGTATATAGGTAGGCAAGTTACATATCTGAGTATACAATAGGGGCTGTCCGATCGTGCTAACATTCACTAGTAGATAACATCACACAAGCCTTTGTGCGCGTGGTCAAGTGGCTGACATTGGCTCAACGTTCCAAGGTTCGACGAACTTTGCGACTTATTGTATCAAGTGTAAAGATAAAATTAAGCTTTGTATATCGATAAACGACTCAAAATTGTGTACGAGTATGACTTTTTTATTGCACCCGAGCGAATTATGGCCTTAATAAAAGCGGACTATGCATGTTTACCACATGAGGGTCAAATAGGTATACAAGGGTATCCGCGGGGGTAGCAGGGGGTGTAGGTAGTACATTTACACCCACTTTCACCCAGAGATATTTGAGGAGAGTCCATCGCCGTTACTCAAGCACCACTTTGTAAAGCACGTCTTTGAGTTCGTGTTTGATTAGTTTGAGTTACGGCTTAGTCGAAAACCTATGTGTATGGTCCACGTAAGCTTTAGTGGTTTTACTTTTAAAGCGTTTATACACGCCTAATATTTTATATAATTGTTACATCTTTTTTCTGGAATAAAGTATACCTTATGATATTTAAAGCTAACAATCTATTTCTGTGCCAAGTTTCATCCAATTTCGTTATAATTTTATTAGGATTTTCATAAATGTCGTATGATTCTTATACGATTTTTTTATTCAACAGTGGTGTATTGCGACTACAATGGCTCCGGCAGAACACTGCACTGGATCGAAGACTACATCTCGAGAGATGTCCTCCCGACCCATGCAACGAGATGCACTGCTCTCTCATACACCTCGGGACAGAGCGAGATATACGGGTAATTTTGATATTCTTTAATTGATTTTCTCATAGCCTAGCAGTACGAATAGACGCCTGAAACACAAACGTTGCTAGTTCGAAACCCGTTTATACAGATGAGATTTTCTGAACTCGTGCTTGTCAAGCAACTCTCTCGACATCTGTCACGTTGGTACCTAAATATATCTCCGGTGAAAGGAGGCTGTATACCTCTGCCTACCACTGCCTATCCCTTCGTGGGCCAGTTACACAAGCGATTATACAATCATTATTTCCATCAGCATCATCAACACGCCAGTCCTTTACCAAGAAGGCAGAGAGAGTAGATCGCTATTTCTCCCTATACTGACAAACCTTCTCTTTCATACAGGTCAGAATCGAAGTCCATAATCCGGAATGCCGTGGGGGCATGTCCGGAAGACGTGCTGATATTGGGAGCCTCTTTACCCAGGTTCCTGAGGGCTTTGAGGCCTCAGGGTGTAGCTCTGTTTGTGACTTCGAGAGAGACGGAGAGGCAGCTGGCGCCGTGGAGGGAATTCGATGCTGAGGTAAGAGAATTAAACTAAACAAAAGAAGATATAAACATCGCTCTTGAACAGTAGGTGGCAGATATTTTACCATCCCATAGAATCATCCTGTATACACACGAGCAGTTGCTCGAAACAAAATACCCACATCTCGAGCAAACAATTGCTATGGAGAACGTACAACTGCTTATCTAGGTTCCTAGACTCATTAACCAACTACCCCCGAATATTTTATGAAACAAAACACCAAACAATGTTAAACGAAAATTTAAACAGTATTTTATAAGTAACTTAAGTATGACGGATGGTATATCTTTTACATATTAGTTTTTATAATTTTTTACTTTTCCTTTATTTACCATTTTTTCATAAACAGTTGTTTTTTTTACTCTTTCGATGCAGAGTGTAGCATAACACAAACCTTGGTGGTTTGTCTCATGCTACCTTACCATTGTATTTATTATTAAGGTTTGTAAGATAATAAAGGAAAAAAAATATCCTGTCGCTTAGGTCAACTTTTGTTCTTTCCTGTAGCAATCAGAGGAGTTTATGGTGAACCTGTTAAACGCATCGGTTTATCCAGTACTAACAATCAAATCTTTTTGGTAATAATATACACTATCTGTGTTTTCATTCTTTTTTTTTTTATGAAATCTATCATTGTGTCCAATTTCATCCAATTACGTTCAGTACTTTTTTACGTGAAAGAGCAACAGACATCCTCAAAAACATTAAAATTTACATCTAGATCTACAGATGTCTTTCAGACTCACCATCTGTTTCGTTGGCACATAAAATATATATCTTGCGGAAAATGGGTGTGTGTAATACCTAAGGTCACATAATATGAGTTTATATAATACATAATATTAGTTTCCTAAATACCAAATGAATAAATAAACCTAATTGATTTTGGTCAAGGCATATAATACCTACCTATTAATGCGTTTGCCTTCGCAGCTCGTGTGAGCATGACGGTAAATTCCTTTACTGCGTTATCAAACCATAACTGGTTATCATGCATTCTTTGTGCAGCTACACGTGACAACACTAGTGTGTGTTTTCATTTGTTTTTACCGTTAATTTTCCGTTTGACTTACCAGCTGGCATTTTGTTGTCCTGCCTTCTAATCTTATGGTAGCGAGTTCGATCATCGGCCGTGGACATTTGTGTGAGGAATAAGTTCGTTCTTTGTGGGTGTCATTTATATATATATATGTAGGCGTAAGCTTTTATTAGCACCACGTAAGCATAAATTCGCTCGTGCGGTTCGTTTGCCTTTTGGGATGTGTCCAGGGTATATCATTAATGTTTACAAGCTATCTTGAATATTTCCAGTCGAGTCTTCACTCGTGAACTACGTTTTTATTTGCATGTTGAACATATGATTTCTGCAACGTAACTTAAGCACTGAGAGCTTATGGTACAAGTTCAATCAATTAATGATAACGACAAGACTGAAGTTTTATTTTAATATTATATACGTATAATATAATACTAAAGTGTGTATGATTACTACTTACACCGCTGCCTACCCCTTCGAGGACCCTTGTGGGAAGGAGAGAGGATATAGAATATTAATATATATAATATCGGCTACGCTCCCTCAGATCTTAGGATGACGATATAGGTCATCTATATCGTCTATATCATTTTATAATTAAAGGGCTACGTTATAAAAAAAATATATAAATTGGATTAATAATCCCTCGGATTAGCGCGTTCAAAAATACAAACAGCTGCTTTATATATATATAATAATAAGATATGATATATCCTCACGCCTTCCATAAGGGTCCCCGAAGGGGTAGGCAGAAGTGTATAGGTAATACCCACACACCCACTTTCCGCCAGAGGTATATTAGGTGCCAACGTGACAGATGGCGAGTCCGTCGCCGTTACTCAAGCACGACCATACATATGCCTTTGAATTTCTTCTCAGACGTATATAGGTTTCCTCTCGATGTTTTCCTTCACCGTAAAGCGCGTGGTGTGACTAATCACTGTACTTAAGATCAGAAAAACCCATTGGTACAGTCGGGATTCGAACTTGCGATCTTTGTGTCGCAGGCAACTGCCCGGATCACTCGGCCACCACGGCTCTATATATTGGTAATGCTTTATAATATTGGTAATGATGTCACATTGCTTAAGCGCCTCTATTCTTAACTATAATCTAGTGGAAAATTGGCCGCATCTTTATGAGATATCGATCTTTCACTTCCTGGTGTTAACCGAATAGGTCAAGAGATATAGGGCAAAACAGACTTACAGTTTATAGTTTACTTACAACTTACAGTTTTAGCGTGTACGCCTACTTGTTGTAATCGCGAGGACAAAGTAGACGGAAATAACGTAAATTACTTTTAACACCTGCTTTGGGACTTGTTAATAATTGCCTAAATGTTAATTTAATTATGAAGCTTCAACCAACCAACTCTACAATTATAAACTTAATTAAGCAGTTATATTACTTTTTGACTCGTTAAGACCAATTAAATTAATAAAAACAATTGATCATAAAGTTTTTCGTAAGAACTTCTGTCTTTATTATCTCGTTATAATTTTAAGAGATATAGGGTATAACAAGGTTTCCCGTTCGAATGCGGAGCTGCCCGACTGGGGCAGGACCCTCACCCTTATAGATAGTCCATAGCCAAGTAATACAATACAAATGCGAGACGAATAGGGATTCCAATAATCAGCTCCTTTGGGAGGGGAGGATTGTTATATTGTTTTTACAGTGGGATTAGTCCCATTATGCTGCCAACACAGCTCCCAGAACACAGTGTCAACGCACAAGTGATACTTCGGAACTGTGAGCGTAAATAGGCTACGGTAATCTTTTCTATCAGAAGGGCCAGCTTGCTTGCCACCCTCGTTGTATACAAAAAAGTCGAGTACTTCATGGGGTAGTCAGTTTGGGTTGAACGCCACTCATTTCGTTTCACGCCCATTTCGAGTATTCCGGACATTTCCATCCCTAATTGCGACATAGAATTGATCTAGTTGGAAGCCGGAATCTAGTTGAAATTCCAGACTACTTTCACAATGTAGGTCATGCGCTTTATCATCTTTCCGTCACACATCTTTTGTACATGTTCAATCTAAGCTTTATTCAAACCAGATGCTTTGCAAATCTGTTCATTGCGGATAATTGGTCTAGCATGCAGATAGACAGTGGGCATAGAATTTAAGGATGTAAACTTCAACTTTGTAAGCTACATATATTTGTTGTCATCATAGAACTAAGTCGCAAAGTCGAAAACACCGACTATTTTCTAAGATTTATATGTGTTGCAAACGTACCGAATACATTGAGCAGACAGATCTCCTGACAGTTTTATTGCACAAATCTGAATTTATCTTAACAATATATTTCGAAATTCTGTAGTTTTATAATGAAATACCATGAACTAATGTCGCGTTATAGTGTCACGTCACAAGTCACTAGTTTTTGTTTTTGCAAGTATTGCAAGTTGCGGAATTGGTTACACAAATTGCACGTGCTTACTACACGTGATATTTTTTGTACACTGTGCCCTGACGCTAACAAATTTACTACTTTCAAGAATGTATCTGCCGCCTAAAATACAATTGTTGTGATCGACATTCCTTTGAGTTCGACTTTCAAAAATTATTGTTTACCAGTTGGTATCAGTTGGAGTATAACGCGTCCGTCCTTTAATTTTGGTATGTATCTGGGAATTCTGAAAAGTTGACCTCTCTTTATATATAACTAGATGTCCCGCCCAGCTTCGCCCGGGTGAAAAAGTAAAAATAATACTTTTTTAAACTATTGCTTCATATGGGGAAGCAATAGTTGAAAAACGTGTTTTTTAGTTTAATTTATTTAACGGCCCCACGTTGTCTACCATGCGGGTGGAGTTTCATAAAATCTTAGCAGACCTCTACACCGCGTGAAGAATACTCCTACCAAATTTCAAGTCAATCGGCCTTATAGTTCTCGAGATTTCGTGATGAGTGAGTTCACAAATGGGATCTCCTATATATATATATATATATATATATAGGAGATCCCATTTCTCTCCTATATATACATACATAGACATACATATATAGATATTATGTCGTCGCATTTCAATGGAGGATATATTAACACCAACTTAAAATGTGTTATGGTCGTCATCATTTTCATCACCATCACTATTACTCGATTATCATTACAATTATTGTCATCATGTCACTCGACCCCTGATTGATCCAATGGCTCGGGCACCGCTTTGGCTTAATTATAGCCCCAAATAAACCAACTGTCAAGAATGGTGTCTAAACATTATTTTCTAGCTGACTGAACTTATCAATCATATTATGGCCGCTAACGAAACGCCGAGATGAATTACGTCTATTCATCATACATAATACAAAATCTGGACCGAAAAGACCGATACAATTCCTACCATTTGCCATGTCCAGCGCAATCTCTTTGACTCTCTATACATGACATTTGTTAATAATTGGTCTTCATCATCTTATCATTCTTCATGTGATATTTTGATATACTTATGAAGCAATAGCTCTTTAGATATGTAACTAACAAAGCTGGCTTCCTGGCCTATACTTTCCTTATACCCTGTCGGTGAGAGGTATTCTTGGAAAACAATTAATAAGCAGACTTACTACGTGTGTTTTTCACAAATTTCATTAAACAACCGGTCGAATCTGGTTCTGTGTCAATTTCCTAGAAACATTCGCTCCAAAATGAGAAATCGTAATAAGTTCGTGCCGAGTTTAATTAAGCCGATACATGTCCCGTGATTTATTTGCATATAATAAACGCGTGCCACGCCTCGTTGGTGCTCGAAGGTTGTTCAACCGCGTATTTTTTTTTATATCGCATAGAAGCAAGCATACGCCAGATGCTGTTATGACGTGAAATAACAAGTCAAATAACAAATCGTTCAAGGATTGTGAGGAACCGATATGAAGACCTCATATACATGCGTTACTTAAACATTTTTATTTAACGATATTAAATTTATATTATAATAAAAAGTTATAATGGAGATAAACTACCTATAAAGAGAATAAATGTCCCAAATCTGTGTGACACGGAAGGGTGCCAAGAAGACTGGCGGCATTGCCACGTTGTATGGCAATGCTGATTCGCTGAGCGACATATTCACCAGCCCTCTTGTAACGCGAAGCCTTAAAAAGATTTCTCAAGACAGCCTTATAAAAATGAAGAGCATCTGGTCCCCGCGGCCCTAGAGTTTCGACCCCAAACGCCACAATAACGTACTCTTGGCTCAAGGTAGCATACATTCTTGAATTATGATTGCAAAAGCATCGCGGCAGGTGGCTGGCTTAGCCTGTATAATAGGTGTGCGACTATATAGAAACGTAGAAGGTTGCGTTGCTGACCTCGTGTTGGGCGGACTGGTAAGGGCTCAAAACCCTTTTGGTTGTGATCCCTTCTAACAGTCACTGTAATTCCATGTGGGATTGCCAGTTTAAATTTATAAAATAATATGAATTAGTCTTACGATTTTTTATTAGTATTACGATGAATTAGTTTTACTCTGGTGGCCGAGTGGTTCGAGCAGTTGCCTGCGACGCAAAGGTCGCAAGTTCGAATCCCGCCTGTACCAATGAGTTTTTCTGAACTTAAGTACAGTGATTAGTCACACCACGAGCTTTACGGTGAAGGAAAACATCGAGAGGAAACCTGCATACGTCTGAGAAGAAATTCAAAGGCGTATGTATAGTCGTGCTTGAGTAACGGCGATGGACTCGCCATCTGTCACGTTGGCACCTAATATACCTCTGGCGGAAAGTGGGTGTGTGGGTATTACCTATACACCTCTGCCTACCCCTTCGGGGACCCTTGTGGGAAGGCGTGAGGATATATTATATTATATATTATAGTCTTACGATGATTTTTGTAATAATTTGTGTTAAAAAGAAGGTCGATTATTACTTGTGTAGTATTGTCATTTATAGCGATTGCTTTGTTTTGTATTTTAATCAGTTCAAATACCTATTTGACACCAAATTGCTGACTCAGTTTTGTTAATCGTAAGTAATGTTATGAATATGCAAATTATTATGTATGTAGTTTATTACGCTCTCAAATATGAAGCGAACGGTCATGTTATGAAATCTTTCAAACACGTTATCAGGGGTATGGAAGAGGTCACGGGGTCATCTTATCATGAAAATATAACACTGCTCCCGAGGGATAACAGCTATTGCCAATTTGTTCTATTAATATTACAAATGGGAAAGTTTCTTGGGATGTTTGTTCCTCTTTCACCCTTAAATTACTGAACATAATTATTAGCTGGATTAATACATATATAGATAGTAAATAAATATCCACGAAGACACTATTCTTCTTTATAGTGTAAGTGTACAGCCTTCCACGAATGTTTGTGTATTATCGGTACACACTGATTACCTATGAATTCTACACAACCACTACAATTAATAGACTCGGGTCATACTCCCCGCATCCCGCGACTAGAGATTAATGGGGCGCGTCTTCGTGGATGGCACTATCTATACATACATTGTTTTAATCCCGAAAAATCTACCAATTAATTAAAATTTTACCCGGACGAAACCGCGAGACAATGCTAGTAGTAGTAGTAGTATAAATAATGAGAATTAGAATAATTATTTTTTCATTAAGGTTCCTAGTAACATGTACCTACCCTTTGCTTCAGATAATCAAAATCACAGAAACGAAAGAAGGATTTATAGATTTGAACAATTTGGAGCAGAGATTGCGAGAGAACTCCGGGTCTAGGAAGCAAATGATCGGCTTCTTCCCAGCTGCTTCCAAACTGACAGGAGTACTCACAGACGATGTGGCTACCACATTACTCTTACACCAGTACGGAGCGTGGTCCTTCTGGGACTATACTTTAGTAGCGCCATCTCTGGCCGTAGATATGAACCCGACGTTCCCGGGGGTCGAAGAAGAAGTGGTGAAGAAAGATGCCCTCTTCTTCAATTGTGAGAAGTTCGTCGGAGGCGTGCAAGGACCTTTTGTGACCGTTGTCAAGAAGGAGATCTTTAAAAATACCAATTTGTATTCTGATGACGTTGAGGTAAGAAAAAATGTTTAGTGTTTGCTTCTTCAAAAGTAATAGAATTAAAATTGTAGGTACCTAATATACCTCTGGCGGAAAGTGGGTGTGTGGGTATTACCTATACACCTCTGCCTACCCCTTCGGGGACCCTTGTGGGAAGGCGTGAGGATATATTATATTATTATTAGTCTATATATACCTAAATAGTGACATGTGATTAAGTATATTTTGATTTTCGCTGATTGTTATGTAATACATCACGCTGAGTCCCCAACGGGGTAGGCAGAGAGAATAGAGTATGATTTAATGTTTAATAATTCTTAATATATTTGGTATATTATATATAATAATATTTGGTATAAGCCGTTTTAATTATGCAAGTGCAATGAGATGTATTCGTACTCTCATTGATACAGTCGGGATTCGAACTTGCAACCTTTGTTTTACAGGCAACCACTCGAACAACTCCACGGCTCCTATATTAATAGCTGGATTAACGCAGGATGTATTTTATTCCAAAATAAAATATACCAATGAAATAATAGAAAGCGTGTAATAAAAATATGCGCGAGTCAAACTGCGGGGCACAGAATATGTTTAATAAATCTTCATATTTCCTTAGGTATTGAGCGAGAGAATTGAAGAAATGAAATCGAGTGAGGCTGTCAGAGCTGCAATAGTGATGCAGCTGCGGGATGCCGTTGGTCTCCAGAACATTATTGAGAGACAGGATAATATCACCAAGTGAGTCTTTTTTATTTTCACGAACTGTTACATATTACTGCAATTTACGTACTAGTATTTAATGATTATTGTGCAATAAAGTCGGTGTCCGTATTTTTCTTCTTTTCTTCAACGCATACACTGGTAGCTAGTTAAATTCGACACAGGTTGTCGCGTTTCAAGAGCTTATTTTATTCATCCAAGCGAAGCTGGGTTGCGTATACATATGTATACGAAACGTTTTCTATTTGTAAGCGACTCTTTAATTTCACATTCCAAAATAATGTGTTTAAGCGAATTCACATTTGTTTGGCAACATTACAAATGTTGCTTGGGAAAGTCACTTTCTTAGTCCGTTGCCTTGTTATTGAAACTCAACAGGCTTATTTAAAAATCAACACTCTTAAGCTGGTTGCTCTTATTGGTACCTACCTTATTGTATGGCAGCGAATCCTGGGTATGTCAGAGGAAGTATGAAAATAGCTTGAATGCAGTCGAGATGCGATCTCGTCGAAAAATGTGCGGCGTAACGATATTAGATCGAATCCGCAATGAAGAGATTCGCAAATCAACTGGCGTGAATGAGGGCGTGATTGTAAAGATGAAGGAAGGCATGTTACGTTGGTTTGGACACATAGAAAGGATGAGTGAAGAAAGATTGACGAAACAGATATACAAAGCAAAAGTGTGTGCAAGAAGAGGCAGAGGAAGGCCACGTTCCAACCACCTGGATCAAATAGATCGGACTCTGAAGGACGGGAACGTTAAGAGTACTCGAAATCGACGAGCATGTATGAAGAGACTGATGAATGTGGACGAAGCGAAAGAGGTATATAAGTCTAGAGAGAACTGGCGCTCTATATTCTCTGCCTACCCCGTTAGGGAATTGGCGTGATGATATGTATGTATGTATGTAAGCTGGTTGCTCTTTCGGATCGGCAAAGAATAACAATATTTGTGTACGTAAATAATGTTTGCAAATCGGTAGCGAGGCAGGAAAATTACCGCGGTTCTGTTGACACTGCACCGCAAACATAGGTCTCTTTGACGGAACATCGTAACGGTCTTGTTAGCTTTAACCAAATGTCCTTGATAACTCGTCGATCTGACAGTATTGTAACATTTTATTATCTGAATGGGTCTCGACGGATCTTTGATCTTTTATTCGTCTCATCGAACGTGGTGGCCGAGTTCGAATCCCAACTGGGGCAGGACCTCCACCTTATAGAAGTCTGTAGCCAAATAACACAATTTCTTGTGTTGTGTACCTACGCGGTGAATAAGGTTTCCATTAATGAGCTCCTTGAGGAGGGGAGAGGAGGTTACATTGTGTTGGAAGCAGAGGGATTAAACCCATTATGCTGCCAACACACTATAAATCTCCGAACACAGAGTGACAACGCGCAAATGATACTTCGGTATCGTGAGCGTAAATATGCTTGTTTGCCACTCTTGTTGTATAAAAAAAAAAACTTGCCCCATAGATAGAAATCTATGGGGCAAGTTTAATTAGATTCCGTTCAGCCATTCTGGCGTGTTTGCAGCACCAAACATCGTTACAAACTTTAGCATTCATAACATTAGTAGCTCCGATCGTACAACCACGTTGATCCTAAATATACATATTGATCAAAATTGGCATCCAATCGGGTTATTTACTCTCCAATTAATCGTAATTATGTCTATCATACACAAATATGTAGATATAGTATATTGTGTCTACACAGTGCGTTCTAGTGGAAAAGTAACGAGACCTCATTGCATTGATGCTATGTGTGTTAAGGTTTGCTTGGCACATTCGCTTCATCCATATGTGTATAAATAGATAGGAAAAATACAGAATGAGATTCGCGTACGATATAACATCTTCGTTTCTGTAAATAAAACCAAAGGAAATGTATATACCTATACCTATGATTATGCGACGCAGTGGGTGGTAGCATTCGCATTATACTATTGCCAAGTTTTGTTCCGATTTCGCATGCTTTAAAGTACATTTGCACGCTGTCAGTCGTAACGGAAGAATTTATTCGATTATGGTGTTTCTAATGTCCTCACGCCTTCCCACAAGGGTCCCCGAAGGGGTAGGCAGAGGTGTATAGGTAATACCCACACACCCACTTTCCGCCAGAGGTATATTAGGTGCCAACGTGACAGATGGCGAGTCCATCGCCGTTACTCCAGCACGACTATACATACGCCTTTGAATTTCTTCTCAGACGTATGCAGGTTTCCTCTCGATGTTTTCCTTCACCGTAAAGCTCGTGGTGTGACTAATCACTGTACTTAAGTTCCGAAAAAACTCATTGGCACAGTCGGGATTCGAACTTGCGACCTTTGCGTCGCAGGCAACTGCTCGAACCACTCGGCCACCACGGCTTTTCTAGACCTCGGAAACAATAGATTTGATTTTTGGATGGGTCCTTTTCTTTACCCCTATTATAGTAGAGATTTCTAAGTCTAGGGAGAAATGGCGCTCTCTGCTTACCCCGTTAGGGACTCGGTGTGATGATATGTACGTATGTTATAATAGTTGTGATAGCTTTTGAGCACATTTTACTCTGAATAGAATTGGTTGAAATTTGATGGAGATGGTTTATTCCTGAAAAAAAAAACTACCAATCCATAAAAACATACATACATATACATATAATCACACCGAGTCACTAAAGGGGTAGGCAGAGAGTATAGAGCGCCAGATCTCCCTAGACTTACATACCTCTCTTAATACTTCAATAAACTTTAAACATAAAAAATGCGTAAACAAATGAATAAACACACTTTCGCTCGCATCTATATTTGATCGTAAAGGGTCTCGTAGTTACTATGTCTATTACTGGTCAACGGCACACCTTATCGAGCGTTGTAAAAGATACTGCGGCCTTCAAGTGCGAAACAGAATGATGTATTTTACATATTTATTTTATAAATCCGTCCCTTTCACACTCATGAATAAGGATGATACTATCACGTCAGCCTTGAACTTGTTTGCGTGAGCTTATTTGCAGTCCATGGTATTTACGTTTAAAATTTGTTGTTATATCCATTTCTGGTTTGCGATATCACTGACAAGGGAATTAAATCTTCCCACGCTATAACACTTCTTACTCACGGTCTGGTAGCGGAGTGGTCTGTCGGTGAGCTCAAAGACCGAATCCCGCTCTGTCAGGTTAGTTGTGAAGAACCCAGGAATTTGTACTTTTTTGAAACTAGTTTCTTGACAACATATATCATGCCGGAATTATTCACCAGATCACGGGCTCATTCATGGGATAGACAAGGATAATAGAGCGCCAGTTCTCTCTAGGCTTACATACTCTATCGCTTTGTCAACATACATTACTCTCTTCATACATGCTCGCCGTATGAAGAGATTATATATATATATATATATATATATATATTTAATATGTATGTGTTAAGTGTACAAACTGGTGACTAGGTCACTTTGGGTGAAATTTTCATAAGACTTAGGAATCGACAGGATAAGTGAACATTTTCACTTGCCACAGAAAAGTCGCTCGACAACGGCGTTTTCCAGTATAATCCAATCTCTTCATCACAAAGCAGGGTTGAACAATCACTGGTATATATGTGAATGAATTACCTTTATATACGACTAGCGGTCCGTTCCGGCTTCGCACGGGTGGAAATAAGTTTTTTTATGAAAAAAAAATATAGTCTGTCACTCAGGGTGAATGAAGCTTTCCTATGGTGAAAGAATTTTTCAAATCGCTCCAGCAGTTTCGGAGCCTATTCAATACAAACATACAAATCTTTCCACTTTATAATATGGTAGACATATAGATATAGACACATATGGTATCAAAAGTGCAGCAATATCTGTAGATCCCAACCCTAAAGATACCCAACATTTTGGCACTGGTTTTCAAGTAACTGCGTGTTTGGTTTAGATTTTGGCACCGACTTGAGTATGTTGTAGTTCTTACTTTCGAATGGCACAACAATTAATGGTTCTCTATAAATTATATAATTATCTATACTAATATATAACAAAGCTTTAGTTTATCGCCCGTCTGGTCTAGGTATTTATTATTATTGTGTAGGTCATATGTTTGTAATTTAATCACGCCGACATTACTCTTACTAACTGAAATAATAACGCGCCTGTTACCTTTAGACTTCAGACTCTTTCACTTCATTCTAATTCATCACTCCCTTCATACAGGCTTTTACAAAAGCTCTCATGTTAGATCGAATCGATATATTACAAATCAATTTGAATTGGTATCGAATAATATTTTTAAATATATCCTCACGCCTTCCCACAAGGATCCCCGAAGGGGTAGGCAGAGGTGTATAGGTAATACCCACACACCCACTTTCCGCCAGAGGTATATTAGGTAAATATTTTTAAATAAATTTAATTAAAGTAAAATAACTCGGACTATGCGCAGGCGCGTGATTGGCGGCGCCTGCGTCACTTCGTCTACTTATCTTCGCACGCTAAAATAAATAGGAAGTGTACGTATTGATCTTAAATTCTAAAGTACACCAGTCGTCGGTAAAGAACCTTAGGTAGAATTTTAAACTTCGAATTAGACGTACCTAATAGCCAGTATTATAATAATAATAATATATCCTCACGCCTTCCCACAAGGGTCCCCGAAGGGGTAGGCAGAGGTGTATAGGTAATACCCACACACCCACTTTCTGCCAGAGGTATATTAGGTGCCAACGTGACAGATGGCGAGTCCATCGCCAGTATTATGTATCACTTTATTATAGGTAGGTTAATAAGAGCAAGCCGCCCCGGCTTTTTCAATCGCCAAACAATTTACGCAAAAAATTGCACACTTAAATCTTTCTCATGAATCACTCTGTGTTATGGTGAAATCCACACGGAAATCAGTTCAGTAGTTTTTGAGTTTGTACATTGTTTTATTATATACTACTTATGTCCAAATATATAAAAAAATGCCTGCTATGAAAAAGTAGCTTATGTAATTTCCTGCTAGAATCTGTTCGGTCGTTATGCCGTGAAGAGCTACATACTTTATAGAATTAGAGCTTGGAATTTTTCGGCATTCAAATGTATCCTAAGTCCTAATCCTATATAATGGTGATACATTTAAATGTTTTTTTATCTTTCGTAATTTTTTTTCTCAATATAAAGTATCCTATGTTTCTTGTAATACCTACCAAGAGTATGTGTACAAAGATTCATGGTGATCGGTTACGTAATTTTTACGTGTAAGCGAAACAAACAAACTTACATTCACATTTATAATATTAGTAAGGTTATCTTGTGCATATTTTGCGATTTAAGCCTTGTAGCGACTCGCAGTGCCTACACTCTACACCATAAAGGAAAACTATGACAAAGATATTAATTGCAAGATACCTTAAAAGGAATTTATCGATCGTCCGATACGAGTTATTGTTCTTATATTTTTTATAGTTTCAAACAGACTTAAGTTACTGCACAATTAAATCTGTCGCCTTGTTTGAGTTGTTGGACGCAACAAGGTAGTGTAGCTGTCAAAGTTTGATGCTACTTCTGTCAGGTAGTGTTCGATCGCACTTTGAAATATTGTCGTATTTTGACTTGGTTGGATGTCGGTAAGTTTAAATTAAGATCTTATAGCAGCTCTTTGTAAATAATATGCCACTAACATGTGCTATTGCTATCATTATTAAGCGAGAAAAGGACAGATTTATACACGCCATAAGCTTCTGTCTTTTCTTTCATTCCTTACGGGATAAGCAGAGGGAGTAGAGTACTAACTGTTTTTAGACATACAAACCTCTTTCGCTTTGTCGTCATTACGTAAATTTGGGTATTTTTTCAAATTACGTTCGCACCCTCTGGTCTGTTTCAAACAGCTGCAGATTTTGTTCAAATCAGTGGAAAACACGAAAAAAGAGGGGCAATACTATTTCAACGTTTTACAAACCTGAGATTCTATTGCTTTACAAGAAAAAACTCGTTCAAAGTGGACAAGTCGAGGAGTTATTCAGTTTACTCGACTGAATTAGCACAATAGTACCTACTTCATAGTTTGCAATGCGTCGTGTTTATTAGTTTTGCAATTTTGACCTTTGCGACTTGGCGCCCCAGGACAATAACATTCTATCTCTTAGCTATTATCATTCTTCAAACGACCCAGCTATAAGTATAACCAGGAATTATATTATGGTGCACGACAGTTACCATCTATGCCCCGACTTAATATATTCCCAGTGAAGAGAGGGTTTTAATAAACCTCAGCCATGCGGATTCCCGTAAATATCGATTGCGATCAACCACTAGTCTTTATTTCAGACTAGCTGTCCCACCCAGCTTCGCTCGGGTGAAAAAGTTAAATTGCCCGTAGCACGATCGCAGCGCCACCTATCGGGTCCAATTTAATATAGCCTATGTTACTCGTGGATAATGTAGCTTTCGAATGGTGAAAGAATTTTTAAAATCGGTCCAGTAGTTTTTGAGCCTATTCATTACAACCAAACAAACAATCAAAGTTTTCCTCTATATAATATTAGTGTAGAAGAAACTTATTGGGAGACCGACTGCATTGGAACCAGTAGTATTTATTTCGCTAGCTACCTAGTTCAATTACTAAGCCACGGCTTGTCGTGGCCTGGCAATAAATCTGAACAATAACATCATGCCCTAATGCATTATTTATAAGACTGAATATTTCCACATTTCTCATGTGGAGGTCACGCTCCCGCCGAGGAAGTACTTACGCAGTCTGATTACCCAGTTTCCTCATTTCCCTGATGATAACTGCGTAGCTAATTGGTCTATTGATTAGCGATTTGTAGGCCTGTATTGCAAGGTTGCCTAAATAATTGGATATCTTTCGATCATTAGATATATATCCCCACATCTTAAAAGTAGCATAGCGTGGGTATTACCTATACACCTCTGCCTACCCCAGCGGGACCCTTGTGGGAAGGCGTGAGGATAATATTTAACAAGAGTTCAACGTGAAATGAATAAAATGTTTCTGTCTTTCTTTCGAAGTGGAAATCGAATTCGGGTCAGTGCAGTAGCGTGCCCTCTAAATATCGGTAAATGGGTCAGCTGGCAGCTATGGCGTGGCATAGTTGCTATGCGCTCCACGGTCCGTCGTTACGATAATACTCAGCTCAATAGGAGATATATCGACTGAGCTACCGAAGATGAGTTGTACCTGCAACCTAATTTAAGTTGTCATTTTAATGAAATTTTGTCATAAAATCAACGTCGTAGTTATGAGTACGGTTTTCGAGGGTTATACATATTAATAATAATAATAACTTAGGACACAAATTCGTGTAGTTCCAAGTTAAGCAATGCTTTTACTATGGTAACTATCCTCACGCCTTCCGTGACGTCTTCACGTGTATAGGTGATACCCACACACCCACTTTCCACCAGAGGTACATTAGGTGGTATGGTAACTAGACAACGATATATCTAAATTTATACATATAATAAAGGGGAAAGAATAGATTTTTAATGGTTATAATTTAGCACTGCATCTAAACCGAGTAGGAAATAAATTATACGCGAGTGAAACCGAGGGACACAGCTAGAATAATTAAACAGATACGTATAAATTCATGGGGCATTCAAGACTAATTTACATATATTGTGTTCATCACACAAATATTTGCCCTGTGCCTGCAATCTTTAAATGTAAGTAACATAATCCTCTAAAGCACAGTGGGCCACTGGTGACCTGTACTACAGTTATTGTATACCTATCTCAGGCACCAGTCTGAACTGACTGACCTGAACTGAACTTAGTTTTGTGTGAGAAAATAAAGAAATTATTAATTAAAAAATAATACATATATACATATCATCACGCCAAGTCCCTAACGGGGTAGGCAGAGAGTATAGAGCGCCAGTTTTTGTCCAATAATCTTTGTTTTTCAGAACACTCAAACCACTCAGCCACCACGGCTCTTTGCAATTTTATAAAACCATGTGTTTTCGGGATCGTCGTTCTCACAAACGGGACAAGCAACTGTTTATCGCTTTGCACTCGTTTTGACGATATTTTCGCACCGATATATTTCTGGAACGTGTCACCTAAATTTATTATGAGAGTTAGATAATAACGGTTTTTATTGAAAACATTTCAAGGCGCTGAAACGTAATGTAGGAAGTGTTTAATATTTTAGACGTTATTTATTGACGATGACAATCACAAATTAAAGTGTTTTGGATCATTTAGGTTGAATCTTAGATAATATATAGATAATATAATCTTAAATAAATATCATCTTTTATACCCTGACGGTACAAGTAGACGTAGAAATCTTGCCTGCCCTGAATTCGATGGCAGAGGAATACCACGTTCTTACTTGAATCTAATCGGCCGAACATTTAAGGATACGAGTAGGAAAGTTTGCGTAATTGAAGAATATGAGGACAAATGAATGTGGATTTAACGAAAGAGGTACGTATTGTATGCCATATGACGTCTTTAAAGATGACCATTTGTAATTTTGAATAATCATGACAACATCACGCCTTCAGACCTTGAAACATCATTTATATTTGATTAGCAGCCCGTCCCGGCTTCGCACGGGTGGATTTAAGATTTATTTTATAAAAGAAAATATAGTCTATGTCACTCAGGGTGAATGTAGCTTTCCAATGGTGACATAACTTTTCAAATCGGTCCAGTAGTTTCGGAGCCTATTCAATACAAACATACTTACATACACATATTTCCTCTTTATAATATTAGTATAGATAAACGACTACGGATCAGCACAATTTTAGTACCTTACTATCAACTAACTAACCTGTTTAACTAAAAAAAATATTGTAAAAGATGTTTTAATTCGCCTTAAAATGTAACAGTTTAAAATGTAACAATATAACAGTGTTCAGTTGCGTCTTAAAAAAATATTTAGATTTCCGTTTACAAAACAGTTGAATGAAAATTACATGTGCGGCTGTTCTTCCGATTATCTTTTGAAGAATAAAACAACCCAGTGAAACATAAATTATCATGCAATGCTTAGATCTGTTCCGGCAAAGCTTTGTAGTCGTGTTTGCCGGTAGGGACTTCTATATTTATCCCCCTGATGTTGAGAGAAATATATTATGACAGCACTTAGTATAGCATTCAGTAGTTCACTCGATGTAATACTCAAAGATGGGAACGTCCAGAGTACCTACTCGAAACAAGTGCAAGAAGTCTGTAATGAGAGAAAGAACTCAACTCTCTCTACTCCGTTAAATAAAGCTGGCACGTGGGCACCTTTACAGATAGTGCTATCCACGAAGACGCGCCCCACCAATTTCTAGTCGGGGGGTTGCGGTATACGGGGAGTATAACCCGAGTCAATTAATTGTAGTGTGCGTGTGCACTCATAGGTAATCAGTGTGTACCGATAATGCTCAAACATTAGGGGAAGGTTGCACACTTACACTATAAACTATAGGAAAGAATAGTGGGGCGCGTCTTCGTGAATGGCACTATCTATACACGCGTATACATCAATGTACTTAATTTTAATATCATAAGCAGTATTGAACCTAAATTTTAAACTACGGGTGACTTCTTAAACCAACCGACCGCAACGGCTCTCATTATGCTAGTAGGCTTACATAACAAAGGTCCAGCGTTGTTTTAATACACATTAATCTAATTAGAGTTTGTTCTAACAACTACATGTTCCTGAAAACGTGCCAAGTATGAGCTGAATCGTATGGTAAACTATAACGTTTAGATTTGATTGTATAAGCACACGTGCATAACGCAATTGCGGCACGTGTTCGTGCGTAGGCTACAAACCAGTTTGATCTAGTTTTTAGAGCTGTCGTCTACTAGTCTACTCATCCTCTTCTGAAGAATTGACCTCTTTCGTTACCTAACCCTTTGGTTTCCAGTACAATAACTTTCCCATTCCTGTTCCATTCGATCAGTTCATTTCAGGTGGTTGAACCTGTATACATATTTTCTTTTAAACTCTATAGTATTTCGGGTTAAAATTCTTTCTTTATATTCAAACGAACATAGTCTCTATATCTTCACAATAACTCCGCCATTAACAGCAATTGATTTGCGAATATCTTCATTGTGGATAGGATCTAAAATGTCGGGAACATGGCCAGAATGGAGAATTCCAAATTCTAACGGGATATCCGTTATCCGTCCTGACTGTCTCGTCAGCTTCTTGATTAGTAATTCATGGGAATGACGTATGGGGAATTAAGGGCTATATCTACAAGCACGAACCTCATCCAATGACTACGACCATAGAATTATGAATGTCATGGCAATGCTCTAGGTTTTAGTATACCAATAGTAATACTATTACACGCCTATTCACAAGGGTCCCTTAAGGAGTTGTCAGAGGTGTATAGGTAGTACACACCCAATTTCCGCCAGAGATATATTGTGCCAACGTGACAGATGGCCAGTCCATCGCCATCGTATTCAAGCACGACTATACATACGTCTTTAAATTTCTTCTCAGACGTATGCAGGTTTCCTCTCGATGTTTTCCTTCATCGTAAAGCTCGTGGTGTGACTAATCACTGTTCTAAAGTTCACACAAACTCGATGGTACAGTTGGGACTAGAACTAACTCGATACATTTTTTGCGTTTCAGGGTAATACTCGAACCACTCTACCTTAATTGAAAACAATATTATTGTTTTTCTGTAATTTGAATCTAAATATTGCACAATATTAAAGTGTTTACTCAAATTAGAAATTGGAGTATTAATTACGCATATTAGTTACACATACCAAGAATGTATGCGGGCCTCTGTTTACATAATGCTATGTTGTTGTATGTTCGCTTGAAATGTTTTGCCTACATCGGCATTATGATAATTATGTTGAATTTGTCTAGTTAAGTGGCAGATTTACGCCCGGAATCCCATATACCTACGAAGGTAGGCTAAAACTACGTGCTATTACTTTCTGCTCACTTTTGATTCTCTATATGGTACTGGTACCTCCTATCTCAGCTCGCATCTGGTGTGTTTAGATAAGGCCACGTTGGCGTCACGAACAGCGAGTCTGCCGTTTCCAATGCACGACTGTCTTTGAATTACGTCTCATAGATGTATGCCGGTATTCTGACGATGTTTTACTATATAAACTTATTTGTGCATACTTTGGATGTACGGAACCCTAAAAGTATCTGGGTCAATTTCCCCTATCAATTTACTTAGCAAACAGCAGCGCATTACACACCAGTACGTCATCTATCATGAACAATACTCGCGTGATGGCATTTAATGGCCATTACACATGAATATGACATAAACACTGCATCAAGGTGATGGCCGTGACATTAACCAAAGACCTACACGCATACCCACAAAGCTCCCCGAAGGGATACCCACACACTTTTCGTCCGAGATATATTTTAATCGCCAACGTGACAGACGAGCCCATCACCGTTAATCAAGCACGACTATACATACGCCTTTGAATTGCTTCTCAGACGTATGCAGGTTTCCTCTTGACGTTTTCCTTCACCGTAAAGCTCGTTGTATTAACTCATTGGTGTAGTCGCGATTTGCAATCTTGTAATCTTGTGTTGTAGGCGATTGCTCGAACCACTCGATCACCATTACTCCAACATAACCTCATCCTCACGCCTTCCCACAAGGGTTCCCGAAGGGGTAGGCAGAGGTGTATAGGTAATACCCACACACCCACTTTCCGCCAGAGGTATATTAGGTGCCAACGTGACAGATGGCGAGTCCATCGCCGTTACTCAAGCACGACTATACATACGCCTTTGAATTTCTTCTCAGACGTATGCAGGTTTCCTCTCGATGTTTTCCTTCACCGTAAAGCTCGTGGTGTGACTAATCACTGTACTTAAGTTCAGAAAAACTCATTGGTACAGTCGGGATTCGAACTTGCGACCTTTGCGTCGCAGGCAACTGCTCGAACCACTCGGCCACCACGGCTCACTCGATGTACTGGGACATAACCACCCAAAAAACAAATATCTCAAATGTTCTGTAAACTGTAATCATAACATGTTTTTTTCAAGCTAAACTGTGATCAAATGTCAGCTACATTAGGGTCATAGTTGAATTTTCCATTGTACATGAGTACAATAATCTGACGTCATTGACTGAAATATCCGTCTATCGCTTCTGGATTCATTTCACGTTGGAATAGTAAATAATGGTTTTGTTACTGGACGGAAATACAATTTCTATTTCTTCTGAACCGGATTTTAAAAGATATTAAATCAAGATTATAAGCTGTGTAAAATATATATTCTTGTGGATGGGAATAGAAAATATGTTACACGTAGATTCGCGTACGTACGTACACACACAACCACTTACAATGTATCAATCTATTTGTATTAAATACTCTACATATATAGTAAATAAGAACTTTTTTTTCATAAATTCAATGTAAGTATGGTTTACTTTCATAATGAGGTTTATGCTGATTTAGGGTTTATGGACTTTCATCGACTCATCGTTTTGTTGCTGGACAAAATCAATTCTTACGAAATAGTAGCATGTATGTATGTTCTAATGTTAGTACGATGTTGAAAATCAAAATTTACATAACCATTTACATACAATGTATAAATGGGACGCGGGAATGCTAAAAATAGATAACTCTATCCTTGAGTAGAGTGGTTTAAGTTGTCGCCTGCAAAATTGAGATGACAGGTTCGAACCTCGGTGGTGTGTACCAATGAATAGGTTCTGATTTGTGGTGTACAGTAGTAATATAAGTTAAGTAAACATTGAGAAGGAAACCGGTATTCGTTTAAGAAGAAATTCAAAGATGTTTACATAGTCGTGTTTGAAAAATGCCAACGACGTCGCCATCTTTCATAGTTGACATTCAAATGTAATTCTAAATTCAAAATACTTCGGTTATAATAAATGCGAACGCGAGTATGTTTGTTCGTATCACATCACATTGACAGAGTTACGGAGAAAGACCTACTTTTAACCTAAAAGAAACTGCTCCCGAGGGATTATAATTATTTCCAGTGACTGCGGATGCAATTAGTGATTAATCGAGTATTTTAATCGAATACCTAAGCTATATTAATATATTAATCGCTAATTTTCCTTACGATTGCCAGCTGGGACCTTGGCGAAACTATTTGTTTGCTAACTGACGTATTATGCGGATCTCGGCAGTCCATTTTAAATGTATAACTTGTTTGTGTGTGAATCGAATATTTAATCTTATAGAAGCTTGAATGTCTGTTAGATTTACCACGTATTTTTTGTATACCGACAATACTCGACACTTTATTTGTCTAGCCATTTATAATAGCTCACTGGGTTAGACAAGGGGTATTGATATAATAATAAACACTCAGGGACAAATCTAAAAACATTGTAATCTTATCGGTTTGTAAAGATCTGGTTAACTATAGATATAACGCCTGTGTTGCAAATCCTTAGATCACAAATTGCTTTGCAAAGATCTGCAATCTATAAGACTTTGTTTTGTTACAGGCAAGTTTTAGCGCACATTAAGAACATCCCAGAACTGATACTCCTAGGCAACGTGCCTCCAACTGTCCGAAGGCTACCCATCTTTTCTCTCATGGTGAAGCACCCACGAGGCACATTTCTCCACCACAACTTTGTCTGTGCCGTCCTGAACGATGTCTTCGGGATCCAGGCGAGAGGAGGATTGAGCAGCAATCTGAATTACGGATCTGATATTCTAGGAATTGATGACCAACTTTTGAAGGAATATGAGAAGCTTTTGGATGTTGCAGTGTAAGTATTGATTTTGGTTCGAATTTGTTTTTATGTCTCAAGGGTTAGTAAGAGCATATGGAAAAAAAATAAGACGTAAGGTTCTCCTAAAAATAAATCTAATACCTCATGTTAAAGTAGTTGTCCTCTGGCTGACAAGTAGTCTGTCATTTTAATGTAAATTTAAATTGTTCGTGAATTACGTAATTTTGTTAAAGACAGAATAGTAATTGAAATAAATAGGAAGGGTATGTTTCAACAATATGTTTCCAATTCCAGACAAAAAGAAATAGCCAGAGTCAGGAAACTAAGCGACGTAAAAGCGCCTGAAGTGCCAATACACAATGAACATTTACGGCCAGGATTCTGCAGGGTGTCTTTGCCTTTCTTCATGTCGGACAACGAGGTCGCTTTCATACTCGAAGCTCTCAAGATGGTTGCCACCGAAGGATGGAAAATATTGCCACAATACGTCGTAAATCCTGAAACTGGACAGTGGAGGCACCACTCGTGTTCAGTTCCTAGAGACAAGAAGTCGCTGCATTCACTAAGGTTCCACGATGGCAAATTTGTCTCACACGAACGTCGGATTTCTGGTGAGATTTTCTTATAACTTACAACGACACATCTTATAAGATGTAATTAAAAGTTCAAGCACGTTTTGGAAACATCAATAATCTCCACGCTCATAACTCAACTATTAGCATCTAACTTATCGTAATCGTTTCATTTCCATTGCAGGACCAGGAATATTTCCTCAAACATACACCGAATGCTTACAAACTGCCAGGAATTTATTCAACAGAGCCAGAAAGCTAGCTATGAAGTGTACCACAGCGGAACCCGAAGTTGGCTTCAATCCTCGGATCGACTATTTGAGATGGTTCATGCTGCCTAAGGAAGCTCACGAATTGCTTCTAGGACGCTCTGCTAACGTCAAACACATTGTGCCGTTTGATCCTTCAGGATATACGGGAGCGAGAAAGAGTCTCAACTTTACAAGGTCTGCTAATACCTGCTCACCTATCCTAGGAGCGTCGGCTAGACATTTCAGTTTGTCAGCCATCGACGACTGTCACATGTTCAGATTGAAACAGAAACAAAAGTTCTTTTCTCGTGAATCCAGTCTTAGGGAAACACAGAAAGAGGAAACTGTTACACATCCGGTGCAATTCGCTGTCGGAGAATCGGTCTCGCCATTACGTTTGGGACCTTTAAAACAGCCGTTGTTGATAAGGTCCAGATGTTACAGTTTGGGGTCAGACAGCCTCCCTGTACCACTCAGCACACAAACTAAAATGAATTTAGGCTTGAAAGAAACAAGTCCCAATAATGTTATAGAGAAGACAAGTAGCTTCTGCAATTGTGGAAGCCAAACTGACTTGCAATCTCTTGACGATCCCATGATCTCTCCAGGAAAGTCCTTTTCCTATAGTACTCAAAGCAGTACTTCTGCGTCAGACTGCAGTCAAGTAGGACGCGCTTCGCCTACTACTTCACTCACTTCACACACATCTGATGATATCCAAGCTTATGTAAAAGAAATGACAAAAGAACTAGCGACGGAGATCAAGTCGGAAATACGGGAAGTGATATCGAGAGTAGACGACATCCTTGATAATACTGACGCTATTGACCAATCGAATATCAGCATTAACTCTATATCTAGTCAAAGTGATAAAAATTCGGTGTCCGTCATAGACGTTGCTGAGTATTTAATGGGAATGTCGAGGGAGATGGCTTCAGAAGTGAAACATGAGATCCGCGAGATGGTGAATCAGGTAGACGAGATGATATCACCTGAATATAATGGATTTTGCTCCAGGAAAAGCTCTCCGCCTCAGAGAGGAAGACAGAGGATTGGATCAGGTCCTGAGCTAGGCTTGGATTTGCACAAAACACCACAGCGATTGAGGAAGTGCCCTACAAGTCCAGTACTCCCAACGCAATATGATGATGAGGAGACTCGTTTCAGTAATAGATCGCCGACCTCTTCATCTCCGAAATCAGCTCAATGTACTCCATCGCACGAAGCTTCAGGCCCAAACAGCATCTCATTCAACTCCAGTGAAACGTCGACTCCAGATACCATCATCCAAGTGGTAACCACATGTAATTCTCCAACCCTTCCTAAGTCTCTTAGCTCCAACAAGTTGTCAGATGATGAAATCAGCTGCAGTGATGCGGCTTGCAGACAGTGCTGTTTGAAGAAAACTTGGTGTCAAAATCCTTCGATCAGCTCTCAAGACAGCGGCATCAACATGACGTTTACCGAGACTGAATCTTATATGGATTACGGTAAGTTTTGCTTTTGTTAGGAAATCGATGCGTCGCAATTTTTTCATCGATTTAAATAATACATTGACACTAATGTCTGCACGTGAACAATAAAACTAAGCTCAATAGACACTTGATTAAGCAGATTCATACCAGTTGGTTGTAGAGATTGAACGAGTTTTTTATTGTGTTTACATTGGATACGATTGGCAACTTTTATGAAATAAACTATTCCATTCCTGTTATACTGGTTTACTAAGTAAATCTATTCGCCGAAGATATATGAGAGCACAACGCTGTTTCTTGACCACAAACTATACAACTTTTAAATACCATCCAAAGGTTGTCTGGAAGAGTTCGTCGAGTGCGAATTTCTTCTCAAATGTATGCAGTAGGATTTCTTTCACCATAAAGTTCGCGATTATCAACTGTACAGTTATCAAAACAACTCATTGGTACAGTCGGACTTCGAACTCGAACTTTTGTTAATACTGTTTAAAAACTACTTAAGGAACTTAGTTAATACGTGTTGGGGATGTGGTCGCCGACTACAAGCCCTTCTATTCAAATGTTAAATTTGACACTTGCAGTAAAGTGGCGGTGTTCCCCAGATCCGACCACGAAGACGAGACGGGTGCAGTCGCGGCTGAGAATATGCCAGAAGCACGAGAAGACTGAAGTTCCCGACATCATTGAAGGTGTTCCGGTGTGTTCTTCGGATCTCACGCGCAAGAGATACGACCCGGACAGTGTGGTCACCTTCCAAACTGATGATGATAGGGAAAGGTAATTTATCATTTATATTCTTCTCCATATATAACTTCACTCTTTTTTAGTCTTTTACTGGGACCCATGAACATGGTAGAACTGAGTATTAGTTTCCGAGTTATTTTTTTATTTCAATTGGGCTTAAATTGCCTCTCTAATAATTTGTTCGCTGGCCAGTTTATCGTTCAGCTAGAGGAATAAGTTAAAATTCTGTTTAATGTTCACTAGAGTTTACTCAATTATGACGTCAATGAAAACAAAGAATAAACAGGTGGAACGGATCACTATTCTACTCGATCTCTTCCCTCATGCCCGGATTATACAAAGCAGTTTGACTTGACAGCAATAAGAAACAAAAGCGGGATGTGACAGTTCAACCGGAGATCCACAGATATAGAATTTCATTTATGGTGAATAAACTTATCTCTAATCGCTGTTGATTTTACGTCTTCGCGGTGTAAATAACCCGACACAGAGAAGAAATAGACTGAGAACGTTGGCAGTGTCTTTGTAGGCCATCATATTAATCACTGGAACAATTTTCATCACGACAGTTTACTGACAGCTTTTACTTCTACCATTTTAAAACCTTGGCAAATATTTTTACGTATAGTATTTAGGTCTGGTAAATGTAGTTCCAACACATACCTTATGTGGTTCGAAAAATAATAGAGTTCGAAACTTCATTTGAGTTGACTTATTATTTATATATGGTATATATATACTTACATATGATTTAGGTGCCTACACTGGTCACCTAAATAATATGTAAGTACCTATATGTGTGTAGCATATCATATGTAAGTATAAGTGTACTGGGGACTAGTTAAAAGATTATGCTCGTGTAGTCGTCACTGGCAGGAGATGAGATATTGAGGAGATGATGAGGTATTAGGTTATTTAAGCTAGTTATATATTTAGGAGTGGTCTATAGAGTCTTGGTAAAAACAAATAATTGATGCCTACTGTAAATTCACAATCTGATCCAACATATTCTTGCCATGGCGCTATATTTACTAATTCATTATTTTTATTTACGTAAAATTAATTGTTACGCAACATAATTTATTCTATAATTTTCCGTTCCATATTTGGTATATTCTTTACCATATCTTTTCCTTCTGAAAATCTGGTCTCATCTGTACTCTCTTCTCTGACACTTGCAGAGCCGCATCAGTAACAGATTCCAAAAGATCCAGTCGGTGTTCAAACGCGTCTTCTAGCTGCTCTGACCGTAGTTCAAGGTCCAGTGGCTACGGCACCGACCAGAGGTCCTCACAAGAGGAACGTTTCTATGAGAGAAGGTTAGTCTTTCTCTCACGATGCCGGTGGTGAAAATGTTCTAACGTCTTTATGTTCTTAATTTAATGTAAAATATCGTGTTAATGTATTCTCGAGTCCCTCACGAGATTTGCGGAAAGAGGGCTGAGCTCCCTCTTCTTAGTCTTAAGATACCTCTATCGCTTCATACGATATGGATAAGCCGGTACCGAGCTAGTTTTAGTTTGCGAGGGATTTTGAATATTTATTTTTAATTCTCAAGTTGCGTTCAACTCTATCGGCTTCGTGTTTTTATTTCTTCCAAAGAGGTTTTTTGGTATGAACACTGAAAGTATAGGAATCTTTATCTTATAATCTGCATCTTCAAGTTAATCTTAATATATATTAATTACGTGTCACGTTGTTTGTCCGCGATGGGCTCCTAAACTACTTAACCGATTCCAACCGTTCAATCAAATTTGCACACCATGTTCGATCCCCGATAGGTGGCGCTGCGATCGTGTTTCAGGAAATTTTACTTTTTCACCCGGGTGGGACAGCTAGTATATGCATATATAATTCTCATGAAATAAAGTAAAGATATTACTATTTAACAATTAATAATAAAACCAAAAGTATTTACAATTTTTCCTACAAAAAAAACCTTTAATACATAAGGAACTTTAATGTTCTACCCTATGCCACGATATATATATATATATAACGTCTGTAATAATATATAACTCCGAAGTAATCAATTACCTATAGTACAGGCCCAGCCGGTTGAAATTTCGTACTTTGTCTGACAACTTAGTATTGTCGAACGTGTTGATTAACTTATGTCTATCCTTGTCGTAGTGACTCAAATGTGTTCAAGCAAGAGTGGGAGGAAGAGCAGGACGACAGCAGCGCGTGCAGCGATAACTCTCTTACGGAGTTTACCTTCGACGATGAGGGCAAGTGGCACTGTCCACCCAAAGAAATCTGGAAGTCCACTGTTGAGGTACGAAGCCATTTTGATGCAGGGCTGAAAATAGGATCTAGGCTAAAAAAAGTACTTCACGTTTTCTACGGTCGTGAATTTGCATTATCCATCACTAAATCGACAATGATTCTACAGGCAAAGCCACTAAGCATATGATATAGAGTTAATTAACCGCAAGCTACGGACGCTTACAATTTCTTCTTATGAGAAACATGTTTACTTAGATATAGAATTTCTGTTGTGAGAACCTAGTGTTTAGTCAAACATAATATAAGTTTAAAAACACTATTAACCAAAACATTATTAACTCTGTATATTTTAATAAATAAATAACTAATTTAAAATTCTTAAATGATGTTTAATCATTAACATCATTACCAGTATAATATATACCATACTTTAGTTTTGGATATCCTATAATCTCTGATCATTTGTATTTTATCTAATGCCTTTATGTATGTATATTATATCGTTGTCTAGTTACCATAGTACAAGATTTGCTTAATTTGGGACTATGTCAGTTTGTGTGATATTGTCCGAAGGTATTTATTTATGTATATACTTGTAGGCTATCCACGAGTTCAACATGGTCCGGCCTGGAGACAAGGTCCTCGTCTGTTTGTCTGGAGGGCGGGAGTCCATCGCCCTTCTACATACCATGCATCAGTACCAGTTCTATTCCAGATCGAAAGGGATACATTTCAGTATTGGTGAGTTCATATATAGACTTCGGATAGAAATAACAGATTTTGCGACTCGTATCTTAGTTTTCTTCGTGGAAACCCTGCGGTCCTTGGAAACCCCTAGGACCGCATTCCTGGCCTTGTATTTATACCTCTTCAAGTATAAGGCTAATATTTTTTTTTTCAAAGCGTTCAAAAAAGAAACTAAGACGTATAACTAACAAACAAACACACTTTTTATTCACATTTAATATTTTATCATCATTATTAATATACCTATATTAATACCTATATAAATGATCATTATTAATATAGTCACTTATTTAAATGAAGGTCTATTTAAATTAATTCATAGCAATTACTATAGTAAGTAATAAGTAATAATAAGTAAGTAAGTAATAATAAGTAATTCGGCTCGAAGGACCATTTGTGTTAGTATGTTTTTTTAATTATAACTGTTTTGTTCTCACTCCAGGTGCCCTATTTGTACACGAGCCCAAGTCTCAAGTAGATCCATTGCACGTGATGGCATACTGTCGGACCCTAGGAGTCAAGTTCTTCTACCAGGACAAGTTGGATGACGCATCAGATGGTGAGTCCTTACTTACAATATTAAATGTTAAACTATCTGCAAATCCATCAATAGAATTAATCAGTAGCAACCGTCCGTGGGAATACAATTTTTTGAGGGATGTCTGAGCGACGGACTTTTTGGTACCAATTTTATTTCACTAAAATGACATGTAAAAATGCATTCCGTTTGGTAGTACAGACAGACAGACAGTTGCATCACCAAGAGTATCGCCCGCGCGTACCCAATTGTAAATATGTATATCTCTGGCTAATCGGGGATCCTTGGGAAAGGGCCTTATACACCGCTCGTATTTTTTGCGGATTAAGAGTCTGCAAGTCTAGAGGTGGCTTTCTCTGCTACGTAATGTATGTTGTACAAAAAGTATGTTGTATGAATGATGTCTTTGCTTAGGTTATTTTATGTATTTGATTTGAAGGACTCGGCGTGATATGTATGTATGTATCCCCGTTTCGGGAAGACGTGATGGAATGAATACCCGGGTCGTTTTTCCTCAGCAATGCGAGGCGAGTCATGTCGCGGCGCGGAGGCCGGTCGCTGGGCGTCGCACGGCGTGCGGCGGCGGGCCTACGCCGCGGCGCGCGCGCACGGCTACGGCGTGGCGGCGCTCGCGCAGACGCTCGACTCAGCCGCCAGGGCCTTCATCACCGCCCTCTTCCACCGTGGCTCTCTACACACGCTCAAGGCACACTACCGAGTCAGGTACCCGCTATTATAAACTATTTTATTATTAACTAGCTGTGTCCGCGACTTCGTCGGCGGGGGCGGCTTTTTATCTTTCATAATTTTTTTTTTTATAAAATGTATCCTATATTACTTCTAATACCTCCAAGAATATGTGTACAAAGTTTTATGATGATCGGTGAAGTAGTTTTTACGTGAAAGGGTAACAAACAAACTTACATTCACATTTATAATATTAGTAAGGATTTGTTCAATTTGTAACAAAATTAATCTAAAACTAACTTCAGATAATATACAATATATTCGACCAGAATACCAGTATCAACTCCCTGAGCAAAGCCAATTAAGGAAGGCCCGCGTCCATAACCACAATGGTAGGGCCACTAGACATAGCGGCCTATATCACCGTATATCTCTCTACAGGGAGCAAGAGCTCCGCATAATCCGGCCGTTCATCTACGTGCGCGAGCGCAGTCTGCTCTCCTTCTGTGGCGCGCGCTTGTTGCCCGACTTCCGCGCCGACGACCGCTCGCCGCCCAGTCCTACAGACAGCGACCACAGTGGTGACCTTGGGTAACTACGTCATTATTAAACGCAAGCTTTTCCCTGCGTTTTCACAAAAAAAATCCGCAACAAAATATATCCTATAGTGTCCCAGAGGAAACTATTATCATAATTACATAAGCAACATGGCCCAACAGCAGACGCCTTTGGTATCTATTGAGCAATCCCTTTTCTCCGACGTTGTGTCCAGTTTAGTTTACACCCTGAATTATGTGACAGGTTTTGCAATTTCTCTAATTTGATTAGTGGTCAGAGATCCCGATTCCGGGAGTTAAAGGTCACGAGTTCGATTCCCGCTGAACGCAGATAATTGTGTGATGAACAAGAGTATTTGTTCCTTAGTCCTGGATGTCATGTGGATATAGGTACTATATTAATCTAATATCTTAGGTATTTATTTGTTTCGGGGGTCAATTTTCTGTCTACAAGATGTTCAGCTTACGGAAGATACTTAAAATGTACCAGGTTTAACGCCTACGTTTGTCCCACAGCAAAGAAATGCAGGTAGAATGCCCTGTGGCTTTAGCGTGCGAGCCCGAGTTGGTGGCTCCTGAGGCACCGGCGCGGGTGCTCCTGCGCGAGTACGAGCGCCGACAGCCCTACTTGTTCGCCAGCCTCAAGGCCGCCTTACACCCGCTCATCAGCGCCAAGTAGGACCAACAAACATATACAAATGTCACATATAAATATATATTATATATATAATTATTATATATATATATATATATATAATTATAATATACATATAAATATAGTCTGTTAAAAAGGGTCACAGATATATTTATGCCGTCTATGATATATTCTTCATACCTACCCACAAGGGTCCCCGAAAGGGTAGGAGGTGTGTAGGTAATAGTACCCACACACCCACTTTCCACTAGAGATCTATTTTAGGAGCCAACAGATGGCCAATCCATCGCCGTTACTCAAGCTCGACTATACATAATACCTTTGGATTACTTCTCAAACGCATGCAGGCTTCCTCTCCATGTTTTCCTTCCCCGTAAATATCGTGGTCTAAACACTACTTAAGTTCAAAAGAACTCGTTGGTCCCTTATTTGGTCATCGGTTAAGTCGAGATTCGAACACACATTCGAACCATTCGGCCACCACGGATGTTCGTGGTATATAATATTCGTATTCGATCATTATTAACGTAGATTTCCCCCGAAAGGAGCTGTGATTGTGAATCGAATGTCTCATTAAAGGAACTGATATAATTGTCGATAAAAAACCATGCTGTATTTAAAACACACAATTACTTGCAGGAACATTGAGAAAGATCTGAAGGAGCATAGACACCGAAAGAAGTCGGTGATTCAAATGAAGAACGGAGCCCCAGTGTACGACTCCGAGGAGGGAACGGAAGAGGAACCAGTGCCATAGATAAACGTCAAACTTCCCGCCAAAACGACGACGCCATGTAGTTGCTACAAAGTACGTCAAATTTTAACCTTTTGTGATTGATTACTGAGTGATCATTAATTAACTTGTGATCAAGTTTAAATATTATTGTAACGTTGGATATTAATGTTGACTTTATAGTGTGCGTATTATATTTTTGTGAATAAGTTTGCGTAGTGTTGCCGTGTTATGTATAGGTAGTTTCTACCAAAATGGTACGATTTTGTTAATGAACAGTTGTGGTCAAAGTGCATTTGTTAGTCGGCTATTCTAAAGTGTTGATGAAATATATTTTTCAATGTTGTTAAATGTGTTTTGAGATTGATCGATGTATCGAACATTATATATTTATTGTTCATGAGTATAAAGTTTATCTAAATGTAAGGATTCGGGACGTACGTGTAGTGACGTACCGTACAAACTATTTTGATGTAAACACATTATGTATAGATTATACAAGTTCATTAGAAATGTAGACTGTAGTGCGTTTATTTACACGCTAGTCTCCTTGCTAATAAACGTTTATAGTAATTTGCAATAATATATATTTTTTTGTGTTGCCATGAGCGAAATTGTCCCCAACGTCACAATGAGTGGTGATTTTCACACAAATGCGACGGTCGTCTCGTTTTAGTATTGTTTGTTATTATTATTAATGATCCTTTTCGATATTTTTTACTTCTTGAATTATTGAGTGTCCGATCGAATCGATCTAGGCAGTTCGAACGTGGTCTTCCTCTGCCTCTTCTTCCAGACACATTCGTATTTCTTTCATTCATCTTTTCAATATATACAAATCTTAACGCAACATGCCTTTATTGTATGTAAAACGTGTATTTAATATCATATTATCTACAATGTGCATGGAAACTATTACTGTTTAAGTAAATAGGTGTATAGAATAAATAAATACCTTGGGACAATTTTGCACAAATTGACATAGCCCCAATTAAGCAAAGCTTGTGTTATGTAACTAGACAACGATATACGTACATATATAGATAGAATATATACATAAATACACAGGACATCCAAGACTAAGGTTCAAATACTCGTGTTCGTAACACAATTATCTGCCCTCGAATCCGCGACCTCAAGTTTCGCAGTCAGGAGCTCTAACCGCTAGACCAGACGGCCGTCATTAGAATTACAGTATATAAAATATTGGCACGGGACAATTACTGAACTCAGTCATTTACTCCTTGAACTCAGTCCGCACTTGAAGATAACTTCAGTGCTATTTGTTTTGTGAGACTTCACGTCGAGTAACGTGAACGTTGCGGCAAATTACACACGAAGTGTTGATACTTATATAATGTTTATTAGTAGGGAGGTATATATTAGATGTAGCGATTACGATTTTAACAAGTTGATAATCGAGTGAATTGTTATTTTTTGAAATGTTTACTAGTAGCTTGGACAGCACACTGGTAATTGTTCGGCCTAGTCCAGTTTATAGCTTGTACAATTTTATTAAGGTACAAGAATGTTCGCTTTGTATTTTATAATGCTCTATCTCCTATTCAATAATCAATCAACTTCAACAATATATATGTAAGCTTACCTCTTATTAAAACATTATTATAGCATCAAAATATTACCTATTCTCATTTCTATATTCGATAAATTAACACTTTTACTTACAACGAATTTTTTTCGAATGGCAATTTCAAAAATTGACTGTCAAAAAAAAAAAATGGTTGCTATGGACTGATAATTCGCGAAGCATTCAATAGTTTTTCCTTTTCGATACAATGAAAACTATATGTCTAATGTTGCGCTTTTGTTCGAACCACTGTTTTGCTTCGAGGTATGCTATAATCAAAACAGTGATTTAGAATTAGTTCTATCTCTTTTTGTGTTTAGACGCTGAACGAGATGGTGATATAATCCTCTTTAGCTTCGCGCTATAAGATGAATTGCGTTTTTAAATTGTTAGCGTACCGATGTAGATTTAAGTGAAAAATGTTTATGTTAAGTAGATGTCAATGAAAGAATTGTAAGAATTCGTGAAAGTCCCATATAAAGCTTCCATTCTGATATTGTATTCATATACATTTTTTCGTATAAAATAAAGAAATGTTTTAATTATATAAAAAAGCGATGTATTTTATTTGCTAAAACCTTGATATTATCAATACTTCATTCAAATGTGTCGCACTGCGCGGAATGAACTCCCCGTTAAGGTATTCCCTTGGGAGTTCAGCATGGGTTTTGTTTAAGACGGGTGTGAAAAGATTCCTGCATGGTCGGCAACGTGCGAGTAACCGCTTACCATCAAGCGATCCGCATGCTTGTTTGCCACCCCAGTGGTGTAAAAACCATTTAGTATAAATACATGCACGAAAAACAGAAAGGGACCATATAGCTTTAGTCTATAATCATGCTCATAAGGACCTTAAACGAAATCAAAATTATTTTGTAGTAATAATCATTTTGTTTCACCGTAAAGAGCCGTGGTGGCCGAGTGGTTCGAGCAGTTGCCTGCGACGCAAAGGTCGCAAGTTCGAATCCCGACTGTACCAATTAGTTTTTCTGAACTTAAGTACAGTGATTAGTCACACCACGAGCTTTACGGTGAAGGAAAACATCGAGAGGAAACCTGCATACGTCTGAGAAGAAATTCAAAGGCGTATGTATAGTCGTGCTTGAGTAACGGCGATGGATCGCCATCTGTCACGTTGGCACCTAATATACCTCTGGCGGAAAGTGGGTGTGTGGGTATTACCTATACACCTCTGCCTACCCCTTCGGGGACCCTTGTGGGAAGGCGTGAGGATATATTTATATTATATTATATATTATGTTTCACCGTAAAGCTCGCGATATATTAATGAACGTAGGGTTACAAAAGAGCCTATTGTAGCTTGAACTGCAATCTTGATTTTGCAAATAACAATCCCAGCTTCTAATGCGGAAACACTGTACTTTAGTTCAGAAAAACTCATGGGTACAATCGCGATTAGAACTTGCATTCTTTGTGCAGGCAACAATTCGAACCACTCTGCTTCCACGGCTATGATTCGTCGCCTATTTTACTAGTATAAGTATATTGAATGTTAGAGGATTGAAAAACAGGATTATAAATAAAACACCATTGCCTAATCCTACCTTAATTTATTTGTTTACAACACGAATACATTACATAGATTATCATGCGTGTGTGCGTGCCCACATACTTATATATTAACCCTTACATAATAATGAGTATTACGAGTACTATATGTTTTGCCATCGTTTCTTACAAGGAAAAGCTTTGCTTCAAACACTGAATGTGATAAAACTACTGAATATACTTAGTTTTAATGCTTTAAGCTGAGCTATTAACTAGCCTAGATAATCTAAAACACGTCTATATTATAACCTAACATTTATAATTTGAATGTAATAATGATTAATTAGATAAGTACATTTATTTCATGACAACACATCATCTCTTATAATGTAGAGATTTAAATATAATGTCTAAGATCAACTACGTCATATTATTATAGCTAACCAATAAGCTAGGATACACGAAGAAACATTAAAATTGAATATAGAATATAGAAGAGAGTGGAGATTTTATTTGGCAGCTCACTTCTTGGCACCGCCCTGGCAACATGGCTTGCCACCTGTAAAAATAATCGTAAAATAATTATATACCTAATAAACGGATAATTTTAATAAACGAGCCTCTTTTAACGAGAATCTTTATAAATCTTCTGTGTGTAAGTGATGGAACCAATTTTGATGTTTGTTTTAGTAGATTTGAGATTGCCTTAGATTCACAATTGGGACCGATAGTTGGAAAAAGGCAAAGCTAGAAGAGACAGCTAGTACTTACTAAATATTTTTACATACATACATATCATCACATCGAGTCCCTAACGTTGTAGGCAGAAAGTATAGAGCGCCTGTTCTCTCTAGACGTACATGCCTCTTTCGTTTCGTCCACATACATCCGTCTCTTCAAAAATGCTCGTCGGTTTCGAGATTTTAAATCTAATTCATAAATTTATACAAATAAATTTGGATCTACTATGACATTCTAAAATTTTTTGTGAGCTTGCCATCAGCTGCAGTCAATAGTTCGTTAGGTACTGCCTTAAAATGATATTAGGTATTGTGATTTTTGAAGTTTTTCTCGGCGATACTGAGGAGTGTTGCTCACTTCCAACTCATTCGTATGAGTAATGCCTATATAAATATCACGTGTAAATCTGCTCTTCTTAGTTGTCGGACGTTCAAAATACCGGCAAAATTTTTACCGGCTAAACTTCGACGTTCATATTGAAGGGCGATAATAAAAAAAAGTCATGTGTCATATGTAATTTTTCTTACATTATGCTCCCCCAATGGATCCAGATCTTAAAAAGGTGGTATTTATATGAACACTACTCCGACACATATACCTACCTACGTATTTGTAGGCAGTTTTGCTATAATGCATCTATTCTAGTCATGGCGAACCGAAGGAAAGATTTTTTATTGCTTACTCAATGATAAGAATAAAAGAAGTCTCAGGCCAGACACTTAGTTAGTGCTCAGCAATGCAGTCAAACCCCATGATAAGGCTGGAGACTCGTCCAAGGGCGTGGCCCAATCGCGAGCAAGAGTACCGGACTGGGATGTATTATTATTTCAATAATTAAAGGACTAGCACGGCTTGGATTTTAGGGTTGTGGGTATTTTAGGTAACCAAGGAACTTACCAGAAGGTTTGCCATCTCCACAAGCACAGTTGGGGCCGCATGTGCAGCTAGCACCGCACGCGGCCGCCCCCCCTCCGCCACACGTATCTGTATACATACATACATATAAACAGGCCTCTTTCCCGTAGGGGTAGGCAGAGACCCACTTCTTTCCACTTGCTACGATCCTTACATACTTCTTTCGCTTCGTCCACTTTCATTTTTCCCTTCATACATGCTCTTCGGTTTAGGGTACTCTTGAGCGGGGCTTTTTTCAAGACGTCCCTAATTTGGTCTAGAAACGTCCGCCTAGGTCTACCCCTTCAAACACTTTCATCCACACTCGCCTTATACACTTTCTCTATCTTTCTTTATCTCAGCATACCTTTTTCAATTTTTGTCACTACATCTTCTTTCAGACCTATCAGTATCTGTATCATCCAAACTAATAGATTAAGATCACATAGATCGGACACTTAAAGACGGGAACGTCAGGAATACTCGACACCGGCGAGAATGTGTGAAGATATAATAATATAATATATCCTCACGCCTTCCCACAAGGGTCCCCGACGGGGTAGGCAGAGGTGTATAGGTAATACCCACACACCCACTTTCCGCCAGAGGTATATTAGGTGCCAACGTGACAGATGGCGAGTCCATCGCCGTTACTCAAGCACGACTATACATACGCCTTTGAATTTCTTCTCTGACGTATGCAGGTTTCCTCGATGTTTTCCTTCACCGTAAAGCTCGTGGTGTGACTAATCACTGTACTTAAGTTCAGAAAAACTCATTGGTACAGTCGGGATCCGAACTTGCGACCTTTGCGTCGCAGGCAACTGCTCGAACCACTCGGCCACCACGGCTTTTATATGTGAAGAGATGATGAATAAGCCTAAGCTGAGGAAGTTTTGATGCAACATACGCAAATAAATCTATAGATAAGTGAGTCTAGACAGAACTGGTGCTCTACTCTCTCTGCCAACCGTTTGAGTGTCGGCCTGCTGATGTAAAATTTGAGAGGAGTGAGTTAGACAATTATGAGGATATATAAATAGCCATCAGCCATATCTAGGAAAAGCCGCGGGCTACAGTAAGTATAAATATATACATACACTTTCACCCTACCAGAGCAGCATTTTACGGACGGATGAATAGTAATTATATAGAAAAGACTAATGTCTGCGATTTTCGCATTGACTGCCTACGATGGAGGTTTTATATGCGCCGTTTGTATAGAAATCTTTCCCCAGAAAAGTATAATATATTATATCTTCACACCGCACCACAATGGTCCCTGAAGGGGTAGGTAGAGGTTGTAACAACATCCTCTAAATCAAAGCATAAACATGACGTAATATGCAGTCAATAGGCCTGAATATTTTCTTAGGCTCCAAATACGTTGCAACATAGATGATTTTTGCGATTGTAATCCCATGGCTCATCCTTACTCATGATAATATCATGAAAACGTAAGACTTCAAAAGGAACAGTCATATAAGCTCACTTCAACAATATAGCAAAATTTTTACTTTATTAGCAAATCTGTTCTATGCCCAACATAAAGCAGATTTGCAAAATTTTACCGAAATGGGTCTTTGTTCACGCTCATTAGATAAAGGTAACTAGCTACTATTGTAAGATACCCAGGGGAATTGGAGGACAGAAAACAGTTCGTTTGAAACAATTGCGTATTTCGAACACGTTGCTAAAATATTTATGGAAATATTTTTTTCCAAATTTAAATTTAAGATTGATCATAGATAGACAATGAATTGTAAACTTTCCTATCCTTAAGTAAAATCTGTAAGCAAAATGTAACCAACCAACCGATATGTATGTCCCATCTACCAACTGCGCATTTTGAAAAGGTACCATGAAAGAAATAATTCCAAACCCGGGACAAAATTTGGCTGCCTATTTGGTAATAATAGTTTAATTAATGTTTTATTAATATTGTAACTTGAGCTTTATTAATTATATATAAATAAAAGCTTACCTTTGCAAGGCTCGCAAGGTGCTGGCATGGCTGCTCTGGGACGAAGAGATGAGGTGAGTGCGCGCGCAACGCTCGCTGCTAGCGCGGGTCAATAACTGAGTTGCTACGGGGGAATCAGACGATCGCTGCTTGGCTTTTAGTCTGAGAGCTCATGGCTCAGTTGCATATTGTTATAATTGTCTTATTTAATTTTCACAAAACCAAAATAAGTAGAAGAAGACTCAAGGATGGTACAAGATGGTACTTGTAACCAGCGTCTATGAAGAGACTGATGAATGTGGATGAAGCGAAAGAGGTCTATAAGTCTAGAAAGAATTGGCGTTCTCCTCTCTCCCTACCTGTGAGCCTACCCAGTGAGCGACACAGCGTATAATATGTATATTTGTTAGCTTACAAAGATATGTTAGAGAGACGCGATTATGTATCTTTCGCTAACATTATTATATGATAAAACTATAACAAATGTATGTAATGATTTTTTTCTATAACAGTTGGTGAACAACAACAATCGATTTCCCATTACGTAGAAGGTACCTTCTAAGTAATGGTAATACGATTACCACGTAATAATACCACACCATTGAACAACTACTTTTGGAGTGGGAACAAAAAAATATGCTTTTTCTTAATCCGTACTCAAAAATTTTGCTGTTGTTTTGTTGGTGGTGTTTTGTGGTTGCGCTAGCTCTTGGACTAAAATAAGATAGTTAAGTAACTTATAGGCAGTACTCGGGCAGGTATACATTTACAATAAAATGATCGGAGGGCCGCCGCCGTAAACAAAAACAGCGGGACTCGGAGGAAACGAACCGGTCCCACCTAAGACACTGAACACACACACACATACACACACACACACACACACACACACACACTCACCCACAATTACACGCTTTCAACATTCATGTCGACAACGACAGCCAATTAATCGAATAATATTATGGGAACACTTTTTTTAAACTATAAATGCTTGAGTTATTTCTCTTACCAGATGTAGGGTATATAGTTGTATCACACGAACATTGTTAAGAGGTCAGTTTGTATGGAGGAGGCAGTCCCTTAAATTACGCATGGGGCTTGAAACATTGTCGAGAAACTTGCATAACTTTGAGAAGAAATTTAAGGGAGCTTACAGTGGGAGAAGAGCCCAACTCCCTCTCGACTTACAGACCTCTTTAATTTTTCATCCACATTCATCATTATTTTATTACGTGATCGCCGATATCGACTACTCTTCACTTTCCTTGCTTTTCCTTGCTTGCTCCTACAGGCTTTGGTAACCGCTTCCCAATTGTAGCTCTAGGGTATAGTGGCAGCACTATCAGACAAGAAAAATAAGATGCTGGTTCAAATACGTTTATGGTTGAAGAAGGCCTTCTAGTCTAGTGTTCAAAGATCCCGGCTGCGAGGCTTGAGGTCGTGGTTTCGATTCCCACTGAAGGCAAACATTTGTGCGGTGAACACGAGTATTTGCCTTTGTCTTGGCTGTCCTATGTTGTATTTAGGTATATATCTATCTATATAAGTATGTACATAATGACATATATAATTGTAGAGCCGTCGTAACCGCGAGGTTTGAGTGGTTGCTTGCAACACAAAGGTTGCAAGTTCTATTCCCGACTGTACCAATGATTTTTTGTGTACTTAAGCACATTGATTAGTAACTTAAGCACACCATGAGCTTTACGGTGAAGGAAGACATCGAGAGAAAACAAAAGGCTCTCCATCTGTAACGTGGGCACCTAAAATATATCTCTGGCGGCATGTGGATATGTGGGTACTAATCTATATACCACTTGCGTTCGGGAACCCGTATGGAAAAGCATGAGGTTATAAATGTATCTTACTAATATTATAAATGTGAAAGTTTGTAAGTTTGGATGTTTGCGGTTCTTTCACTGCAAAACGGCTGAACCGATTTGGCTGAAAGTTGAAATCTTATACCTACGAATAGAACATAGGCTACATTATTTTTTTAATCTCGAAAATTCAATGTTCTAATATTATAAAGTATGATGCTAATTTGCTGCATGTATGCTCTTTCACGGCATAGCGGCTGAACCGATTCTAGCAGGGAAATACATAAGCTACTTTTTCGAACTCCACGCGGGCGAAGCCACGGGCATAAGCTAGTATGCTATAATATAGCAACTAGATAAATTGATTGTCTAGTTCCTACTTTACAAGGTTTGCTTAGTTTGGGAGCATGCCGATGTGAAACTGTCTCATGGTATTTATTAAAATTGAATTTGGTCGGAGCCTTAAAGTTTCTTGCGAAATGAAATAAGTACATTAAGATGAAGGCGGTGGCCAAGCTCGCGGTGTCAATGGCCGCCAATCTTATTCACCGGACGGTATAAAGTCACAAATTGCTTTATATTTCCACTTGTTGGTGCCCAATTAGTGGATAAGAGATTCTGTTACAGTGGTACTTTGGCAGGTAACATGTAAGGTGACTTTAAGGTTATGCATTTATACGTCTTTTTTTATACCACTTGGCAAACCAGCGTTTCACTTTATAGTAAGCGGTTATGGGGTCATGTGGACACTTGACAAGTAATATTTTCTAAGCTGGTGCGGCCTGTGAAGCGACTGAAAAAGCTAAAGTAGGCAAATACAGGGGTCTAGGCTCCGAATATGATTTTGTCCCATTCGGTGTCGAGACCCTTGGTCCGTGGGGTCCTAGTGCCACAAAGCTATTTAAAGAAATAGCAAAAAGGTTGGTCGACATCACAGGAGACCGAAGAGCTGAGAACAAAGACCAAAGAGAACAGCTACTTCGGACAAAGAATTAGCCTAGCTATTCAAAGGGGGAACGCTGCCATTATCTTCGGAACCCTGCGTAAAGGGACCCCTTTTAACAATATTTTTTAGTTATTATATTTTTTTTTTTTTTTTAGTATTAAGTAAGTAGTTACTAGTACCTATATATTAATGTAATATTAGTTTTTTACACAAAATGGACATTGAACTGAAGTAAGTGTCTTCGTAAGTAAGTTATAAAATAGAATAGATATGTAATATTTTATTATCCTCTTAATATATATCTTACCGACGAGCATGTGTTCAGAGACTGATGAATGTGGACGAAGCGAAAGAGGTATGTAAGTCTAGAGAGTAGTCTACCCCGTTAGGGACTCGGCGTGATGTATGTATGTAATATAAATATATAAATTACGCGTCACGCTGTTTGTCCGCGATAGACTCCTAAACTACTCAACCAATTTCAATCAAATTTGCACACCGTGTGCAGTTTGAACCAACTTGAAAGATAGGATAGTTTATATCTCAATTTATAGTCACAATATTATTGAAAATTATTTGTATCTTATTTATCAGTCACAATTGGACCCGATAGGTGGCGCTGCGATCGTGTTACGGGCAATTTAACTTTTTTACCCAAGAGAAGCTGGGTGGGACAGCTAGTACTTATATATAATAGAGAAGTGCTGCACTCTCCCGCAGTGTTGCAGGCCACTATTCGAGCCATTCGGCCACCACGGCTCTCAAAAATAATAAAAATAAAATAATCTAAACAAATAAATGTCTGAGTTGAAACTGGAGTGTCTGTTTGTAATATTAAAATAACCGCTTTTTACTAACTGCATATGGATGTAAACATGGTACATAAAACAAAATATTTTTTTTTTCAATTTTTGTCCGTCTGTCTGTCTGCTCCGGCTTATCTCAGAAACGGCTGGACCGATTTTGACGGGACTTTCACTGACAGATAGCTGTTGTAAAAAAGAGTAACTTAAGCTACTTTGATTTTAGAAATTGAACAATAACATTTTGTTGATTTCCACGCGGACGAAGCCGCGGGCACAGCTAGTAGTATAATAAAACGATAACATACCTCGCGCTTTGGCATTCAAAAACATTACATCACTTTGTTTTTCGTTGCAAACAAAGATAAGTGACTCAACCTTCTTTCGATTCGTAAAAAACGTTAGACATAAAAATCACGTAGATATCTACCATCTCGCGGTCAAACTTTACTTGTGGAAGCAAAAACAGTAGAGTTAATTTGAGATCAGTGAACTCTGATGGCGAGTTTGATTATAGCAAAAACCACAACAAACAACATTACAGTGCGAAACACTTCATACATTTGTAATGAAAGACAAATTATGAGCCGTGGTAGCCGTGTGGTTCGAGCTGTCGCAGCAACATAAACATTGCAAGTTCGAACCCCAACTGAATCAATCTGAAATGAAGTGCAGTGATTGAGGATGAGGAAAACATCGAGAGGCAACCTGCAAACGTTTGAGAATAAATTAAGAGGCTTTTCGACGCCTTATAACTTATGTTTAGAACTGGCGATAGTCTCGCTATCTTTCTTTTTCGCCTTGAGTTCCTGAGCTTTTTCGAAAGGGATGTATGATTTTATTGTGATTTGTTAGGTATGTATAGCAGATATGTTTATTTTTGTTAGTTGGAATATTTATTGTATGTATGTCTTTATTTAAATGTAATTTTTGTTAAATAAATACCAATGAGTTTTTCTGAACTTAAGTACAGTGATTAGTCACACCACGAGCTTTACGGTGAAGGAAAACATCGAGAGGAAACCTGCATACGTCTGAGAAGAAATTCAAAAAGCGTATGTATAGTCGTGCTTGAGTAACGGCGATGGACTCGCCATCTGTCACGTTGGCACCTAATATACCTCTGGCGGAAAGTGGGTGTGTGGGTATTACCTATACACCTCTGCCTACCCCTTCGGGGACCCTTGTGGGAAGGCGTGAGGATATATTATTATTAAATAAATCTGTGCAATAATGAAAACAAATATATATGTGACGTCAGCACATAAATATATCACCGTCGAGAGTGTTGTTTGTAACAAGCTCTGCCCATCCCTTTAGGGAGCCTTATGGACCTAGGAAGGCGATCACGCCTTTTGCATTGCAACTTTCATATTAGCCGGATTTGGAGGAAATAAAATTTCCCACGAGTGTAATTGCGGCAAATTTATCAGTGTTATATAAAAATCTTTGTAGCCTTCGGATCATTCAATAGAGTTTAATAGAGTTTATAGAGACACATAATAGTCTCTGAACACGTGACATAAGCAAAATTACATTTTATAAAACGTACTAAGTCTTGCTGGTATGCGAAACAAATTCCTTAGACTATCTAAATGCCATCATTGTAAGCCAGGTCGGGTGGCGTAGGCGTTCATGCAATATGCGCATGCGCAGCCAGTATTTACTTACCACGATACGTCGACCCCACGGTGGCAATCCGACCGTGACTTGCTCTCACGATGCTTACATTGTTGTCACTTGTCACATCTAATCAAAACATAAATAATGAACACTTTTCCTAAGGTTCCGTAGGCTCCAAACGATCCCTAACTCACTGTGTTCTTAAAGAATGGTTCTCTGACAGGTTTGCTACGTAGCCAGCGTAATTCCATTTCTCAACGGAAGTATTATTGTCGTGCTTGAGTATCGCCGACGGACTCGCCATCTGTCACGTTAGCACCTAAAATATATCTCTGGCGGATAGTGGGTGTGTGGGTACACCGCTGCTTACCCCTTCGGGGATCCTTGACACGAGTTCCCAGCGTGAGGACATGTTTATTACTAGCTGTGCCCCCGACTTCGTCCGCGTGGAATAGTGACTTTGGGCAGCATTTTTTGGATATATCTTTTGGCTTATTTTGGATATGTTAAGTGAAGCTTACCACAATATGGTGAAAACCTAACGGTAGCCTAACTTTATGGCAAAAAATCTAACAATCATTGTTTTGTGTGCTATTTGCGTTGATAAAGGTCCCAATAATATTATTTCTCATATATCTTCCATGTACAGACGATCCGTTACATTTTATTATGTGTATTGATGATGATGATGATTGATGATATTAAATAAATAAGTTTGCAACACAAGGACCACAGAGCTTTCTGTTTGTTGAGGAAGAATCAAATTCAAAAGAAAATCACCTTTATTGATTACTCGGCATACTTAGTGAATACGACATTAAAATTAAACAATAAATTAAGTGCAAAATCAATAAATAGATACACATTATAAATAACAGTTAATCAGACTTCAAGTTAGTTTTGGGAGCAGACAATTTTGATTTTGACTTGGTGATCAATCTTCTGAGAACAGAATAGAATATCCAGAAGAATAGGTAGAGCTTAGAATCTGTAGTTACCAAGAGATAGGTGGCTAAAAGTGCCACTATAATTCCCAGGCCATTGAAGAGTATTTTTCCTGTCATGGAGTATTTATTATTCCTTATTTCTTTCCTGCAGGGACAGTCAGGAGGGCAGACTTCGCTCTTCAAAGATGGAGCCGGAGGCAGCTTCGATTCTCTCTTCGTTAGAGTCAAGGTTCGATAAGTTCCTGGAAAACAGAGCCTTGTGAGTATACAAAATTGCTTTTTTAATTCATACTTCCCGGTTTCCTTTTTTAAAATTGGTTCCATTCCGTAGGGTAGAAAATTATTAAATATTCTGCAAGAGGTGCTATTAATTGCCATGCATGGACACTATTAAAATAATCTGATGTTGTATAATAAGCTTTTTGAATTAGTTTACGTTTAATGACAGCTTTAAACTCTACAACCACCTTGCCTGAGAAATTAGTTGCTAGTTTAATGTAATCTAGCTGTAGGTTCATCTCTTTACTTTACTCGTAGTTATAATTTCTCTGCCTACCCCCTTCGGTCGGTGTGATCAAATTATTATACATGTTTGCGGTATCTTATACGGTGATGCCGTATAAATAAACGCCTATATATATTTTATAACTTAACTCAAAAATGTGTGTTATTGATATGTACATATCAGAAGGAGATTATATTTGAATTCTTATTTGGTAGGTTTATTTATTTTGCTTATGATAATATAATATAATATATTATATTATAATAATAATGTATCGGGCCTAACAGTTACGACTGTAAGGTCCAGTATTAATTGCTGGGAATATTTTTTCTTGAAACTCTATTTCGGCTATTTATTATAAGATAATGGCTAAAGGCTATTATTATAAGAGAATATAAATAAAAATAAGCTTAAAATAGTTTGTAGTAAGTAAATATATCTCACCTGTAATAGTTTCGGTGATGGTCGCCATCTTAGATCAACAACACTTGACCAACAGTTCTCACAACCTCCCGGATTAAAATGATACCAATGAAATTAATATTTGTCTCTTAAATATGGTTGACAAAGACTACCGAAGGTTGTGTACGACGGAAGTAAGCAGAGGCTTCCGCGGCGATCAGCCGGTGAAATCGTGCGGAATGAATGAAAAATATTTTCTCGAAGAAAAAAGATTTGCGCTTCCTGTTTACTGAATCCGTGAACCTATAAGAAAATTTAAATTGGATAAATTTGCGTTTTTGCCCAGCGTCTTATCGTTTCTTATTAGGTACTGTATTATTTGAGCTGTAACTTCATTAGTTAAGAACACTTAAAAGTAAACAATACAAATAAATCCGTATTTTCACGAACTTACCTTTTTTTTATACAGCAAGAGTAAAGCATACTGTCCACCCAAGCGAAGACGGTTACCGCAGCCTATTTACGCTTACAATACCGAAGTATCACTCTCGCGTTGCCACTCTGTACTCAGGCAGCATATTCCTCCCCCTCCCCAAGGACCTGATTACTGGAAACCTTATTCACCGCGAAGTAACACAACACAATAAATTGTGTTATTTGGCTACGGACTTCTATAAGGTGGAGGTCCTGCCCCAGTCGGGCAGCTCCAAATTCGAACGGGAAACCGACCTCGCTTGAAGTGTTTACTGTTTTAACATTATTATAACATTTGATGATTTGAAAAAGTGCCGTGGTGGCAGAGTAGTTCGTGTAGGTAGTAGCCTGCAACACGAACATTTCACGGTCGAATCCCGACTGCTCCAATGATCTTTTATTTTCTAGTTGTGCTTGAGAAACCCTGATGGACTCGTCATCTGTCACAGTAGCACCTAAAATATGTGTCCAGCTGAAAGTATCACCACACACCTCTCTGCCGACCCCTGAGGGAAGGCTTATATAACAATAAAAAAATAAATTATATATAAATATTTATTAACTTAAGGCATTTAAATTTGTTTATCTGTTTACGCTACAGTTCATAGAAACACACAATAGCTATGCGTTTTTCATCAGCCTTGCTCCAAATCTAGTTTTTGTTTACCGTCAGCGCTATATAACACTAAACGAACTTAAGTAGTACATAGTTGGAGACCATTCTTCGTGATCATCATGTCTCCTCCCTGTGAACCGTGCAAAGGTAAGCTAAGGAAGGGCCGGCATAAAACTAAGGAGCGTGTGATCAAGTCCTTATACTCAGAAATGTATTGGTGTGCAAATACGGTTGGTTATTTTATTGTTTCGCGTAGCAATGCGTCAGCATGTACTCTTATTGTATTAATTACGTTTGTCTTTACTAGTTAGTTCTAGTCACGTGATATATTTTTTTATTGATATAACGGCTTTGTTCAGTCTATTCAGCCCGCCCTTGTTCAATAACTCAGTTGGTATTGACCTTTACTAGACATCGCAGGCGTTGGATTGATAAATGGGTACGTTTATTTTTGCTGTTTAAATATTTGCAGTGTAAATCTTTATTTCGAAAACAGGTCTGAAATGAAGAGTAGAAATAGGCTCGAGCTTTAAGATATAGGACGAATAACAAAGGCGTACCTTTTAAAAGAATATACATAATACAAGGCGTGATAAGTAGACAAGTCTCCAATAGTCTTTACCTTTACTGAACGTGAAACGTTGTGGAAAAGCATGAAGCCTTTTTTATATTATGTATTAATCAGGGTCCCTCTAGGAGTAGGAAGGGTAGGGCTATATTCACAGAGGATGGCCACCGACGGGTACGTATAGAAGGTTTCCCACTCGAAAAAAAAAAAGGAAGTGTAGGGCGCCAATTCTCTCAAGACAGACTTCTTTCGCTTCAATAGTCTACAATATCTATAATATACTGGTTTAAAATGTATGTTTTTGTTTATTATTTATTATTTAAATGTCACATCAACCTTTTTATGTTCCTGTCATTTGTTCTCTAGATTCGTGCAAAGAATCCTGCGAAGACAACTGCGCGTGCAAGGAGACTGGCTGCAACGACTGCTCCGATAAAGGTAGTCCGTAGTACATTATCCCAAGAGCTATTTTATGATCTGCACGTATTCTTGAATAATTATGGTAATACTAGTAATTCACCTGGTCTTCATATGGTGCGGAGAATATCGGTTACGGATAAAAGTATATAAGTATTATTTTGTTATGAAAAAGTTATCTTTAAACCGAAAGTTTCGTTTAGGAACCATTAAAACATATTTCTCTTGACAGGATTAATATTTCACAACAAACTGGTGTTATGTCCGATATAGTTAATTTCTATTTCTAGGTATTTTTTACTGCACACATTCAACAAAAAAAGTGCATATTTAACCAAAGAAGTAGTTATATCCTCACGCCTTCCCACAAGGGTCCCCGAAGGGGTAGGCAGAGATGTATAGGTAATACCCACACACCCACTTTCCGCCAGAGGTATATTAGGTGCCAACGTGACAGATGGCGAGTCCATCGCCGTTACTCAAGCACGACCATACATACGCCTTTGAATTTCTTCTCAGACGTATGCAGGTTTCCTCTCGATGTTTTCCTTCACCGTAAAGCTCGTGGTGTGACTAATCACTGTACTTAAGTTTTAGAAAAACTCATTGGTACAGTTGGGATTCGAACTTGCGACCTTTGCGTCGCAGGCAACTGCTCGAACCACTCGGCCACCACGGCTCGTTAGAAGTAGTTACTTATTAAATACAAAGGTTACATTTAAAAGTTAAAGGTTAGTTGCAAGCTGTAGATAGGCAGGATCAAATTGCAAAATGAAGAATAAGTTTCTGGTTTGCTACCTTATACTAGTAGGCGATGCAGGTGGCCAACAAGCGTATGACCCATCTGATGGTTTGTGGTTACCTCCGCATATGGAAGCTTGTAACACCAAGGGTGCTACACCCACTTTTGCACCTAGGTAGTGCCAGAGAACCAGTGCCAAAGTAAGATATCTTTGGTTAAATGTGGATTTTACTACAACCTCTACCTCAGAAGCCGTGGTGGCCGAGTGGCTCGAGCAGTTGCCTGCGACACAAAGATCGCAAGTTCGAATTCCAACTGTACCGATGAGTTTTTCTCAACAGCGATTAGTCACACCATGAGCTTTACGGTGAAGGAAAACATCGAGATGAAACCTGCATACGTTTGAGAAGTAATTCAACGGCGTATGTATAGTCGTGCTTGAGTAACGGCGACGGACTTGCCATTTGTCACGTTGGCACCTAAAATATATCTGGCGGAAAATGGGTGTGTGGACTACTACCTCATCCTCGTTTAAAGGCGTAAATACCCAATTGATAATGTTGCTTTTCCCAGGTGGGTGCTGCTAAGTATGGATCCCGACCGGCGCCGGCGTCCTTTCTCCAAGCGCGTGTCCGGCATCCTCGAGACCTGTTTCCCTATCGCCTTCTCTGTAGTCTTTCTCATCACCATAGCTCTCTTCTACTGTATTATATGATGGTTCCTTAATAAAATATTATTATTACAATTCCGCTTCATCAATTTCCTTCTTTTCAATATTAATTTTATTTACAATATCAACAATTAACAATATTTACAAAGAACAGTTGAAACTAACTACTTACAGATAAAATATGTGACCCAAATCGGTAGCCCGAGGCAACGTGCCAAGAAGACTAGCAGCATTGCCACGCTAGTTAGCAATGCTGATTCTCTGAGCGAATAATATTGAATATTTATACTTTCTAAATTTAAAAAAATATGAGAACCGTAGTGGCCTAGTGGTTTAAGCAAAGTAGAATGATAGAAGTTAAGTTTCGAAAACCAGACCATTGAGCAACTGAATTTAAGTTAAGTTCTTTGTCGCACCACGAGCTTTACGGCTACGGATAGCATTCCGAGAAAACCTTCATTTCTAAGAGAGGTAGGGCATAACGGATTCTCCGTTCGAATTTGGAGCTGCCCGACTGGGGCAGGACCTCCACCTTATAGAAGTCCGTAGCCAAATAACACAATGTATTGTGTTGTGTTCCTACGTGGTGAATAAGGTATCCAGTAATGAGCTCCTTGGGGAGGGGGGAGGATTGTTATATTGTGTTGACAACCGAGGGATTAGACCTATTATGTTGCCAACACAGTATAACTCTCTGAACACAGAGTGGCAACGCGCAAGTGATACTTAGGTATCGTGAGCGTAAATAGGCTACGGTAACCGTTTCCCATCAGGTGGGCCGTATGCTTGTTTGCCACTCTTGTTGTATAAAAAAAAGAAAAAAAGAATACGCTTTCTGACTTCGTATATCACTGATATTTCACTATTATCTCGTAGTTCGGGAGGGGAGTAGTTATTTATAGCCCCGTTACATGGACGTCAATGACTTACTGTATGAGGTAGGATGTCCCTTGATCATAGTCGTGGGAAAATTTACAGCAGAAACTGGATACAGAATGCTGACCATTAGCCGCAATGTTATGGAATAATTAAATAGCTGACGTTTTGTTTTATATGTAACTCAAAGCGATTAATTAAGCAATGTTTTGATGAAACTCCCGGGTGAAGTTTATCGTTTTTTTATACTTAAGCCTCATATATCCTCACGCCTTCTCACAAGGGTTCCCAGGGGTACCAGAAGGGGTAGACAGAGGTGTATAGGTAGTACCTACACACCCACTTTCCACCATACATATATTTAAGGTGCCAACGTGACACATGGCGAATCCATCGCCGTAAGTAAGCAAGTATAGACGTGCTTAAGTAAGCACGTCTATACATACGCTTTTGAATTGCTTTTCAGACGTATGCAGGTTTCCTTTGATGTTTTCCTACACCGTAAAGCTCGTGGCGTGCTTAATCATTGCACTTAAATTCAGAAAATACTAATTAGTACAGTCGGGCTTCGAAATTACAATCTTTGTGCTGCAGGCGAACTATCTCGAACTCGAACGATTCGCCCACGACTGGAGTATATTTAATCGGTGTTTTTATTAGATACATCAGTACTTAGACAACTATGAATACAATGTACCTCCCAGACCATGTTCGTTTCTGTAGAAGAACTAGTTAATCCACTAATAAACTGAATTTAAGTGGCAATGCACATTAATTGATTGTTACTTGTTACGGCAATTTAATTTATGTGGGAAAATAATGTGGGAATTTGTAAGTGATATGTTTAAAAAACCGTGGTGGCAGACGGGTTCAAGTAGTAGCCTGCAACGCATAGGTTGCCACTTCGAATCTGACTGTCATCCTACTGCTCAGAGGCACTTGTGTGAAGACGTCACCTAATTTTGGAGCGAATACATACATATCATCACGCCGAGTCCCTAACGGGGTAGGCAGAGGTAATAGAGCGTCAATTTTTTCTAGACTTACATACCTCTTTCGCTTCGTCCACATTCATCAATTCATGCAAATATAGGGAATTAACGGGGGCTGTATCTGCGGCCACACCAGCTAACTAGAGGGGTGAAATGTTGTTGCAAAGGACGAGACCTACTGCGCTAGATTGAATAACTCTAACTAAGATTTAACACGCCTTTAAGGACCCTTCACTCGATATACAAAAAAAAATATGAACCGATTTTTATGCGGCTTTCACAGTCAATTAGATACGTTTACAGGTACCATTTTTTAGGTAGATTTCATTCTAGCGAAGCCGAGGTGAGTTGCCAGTTAAAGTCAAAAGAAACCAGTTTATATGAAGAACTCATTTTATTGCATGGTAAAAACCATCAAGTGTTATATATTTTTAAATGGAAACATCAAAGCAAAAAATCTTGTTGAAATATCCGTCATGAGGATGATTAGCAGCAGGCACCACCTGAAGAAATGAAAAGTATTTGTTAGTTATAGTTGATTATCAGCTCCCTAGGGCTTAGCGGGATGATGACTTCATCAATAAGAGATATCTTAAGAAATAAAAATCACAAAATAACTGCCTGTTTTAAATGCTTTTTTAAAATTTGACAGAGACACTGGAGCATTGACGTGCAAACATAATTCAAGATTGTGTATCTTGACAACCATCTGGTCTAGTAGAGCTCCTGCGACTGCGAAACTTTAGGTCGCGGGTTCGAATCCCTCTGAGGGCAGATATTTGTGTGATGAATACGAGTATTTGTACCTTAGTCTTGGATGGCCCTATGTATTTATATATATATCTATCTATATAAGTAAATATATCGTTGTCTAGTTACCATAACACAAGCTTTGCTTAATTTGGGAGTAGGTCAATTTGTGTGGAATTGTCCCAGGAATGTATTATTTCTTATTATGATTTATCTTAAATATGAGGGGAGATACACGTCATGCCAATACCATTTAAGAGAGGTTTTGGCAGCAGAGGGATTAGTCTCATTATATTGCCAACACAGTACAACTCTTCGAACACAGAGGCAACGCGCAAGTGATACTTCGGTATTGTAAGCGTAAATAGGTAACCGTTTTCCATCGGGTGGGCCGTATGCTTGTTTGCCACTCTTGGTGTATAATAAAAAAAATACATACAGATGTATGAAACAATAGGCACATAGCAATCTAGACTAGTATTATTTATGGCCAAGTGTTACTGTAGTTGCTCGCTTATAAATATACGTTATCAATTGTCTTGATAAATATCCTTGCTTGGTATGTGCAACATTTGCAATATAACATCTTGTCAACAACAAAAAAAACTCTTACATATTTCAGCAGCTTGCTTGACTGGCGGACCCCAAATCCACCCATCGCCCAAATTGGCTAAGCTACAATGAAATTGTATCGTGAGAGTAATTTTAATGTTATGCAGTCTTTAAATAAAGAGAAAAAAGAGTTTATGCGTTGATTGGTACCGTTGTCCCTCCATTTATTTTTCTATCATCATACATTTTTAGGAGCTGGGCCATTCTCGGCGTCTCTAAAGCAATTCCTTCCATTTGCTTTAGAGACGCCGAGAATGGCCCATTCCCATACGTCTTGGAAGATACATTGTCATTGATCTGCCTCATGTACCCTAATCTTAGTCTTGCCCTCTTTCCTTCTAAGATATTCTTAAAGATACTATTGTGTCATATTAAGAGAGATCAGGTACAATATTTCAATATTACCTCCTTGAGTTGGACAGTCCGAGCAGGTAGCTTCGCAACTGCAGTCATCTTTGCAGTCAGCGACATCTTTGCACGATTCTGTATGTAGTAACAAATAATTAGAATAATGTGATGATGAGCAATCTATCCCTATCGATCCCTAGCACAAAATTATGAATGAACATGAAAATAACTGAATTTTAAATTCGTTTTCCAGTTCAATTGTTAATATAAGTTTGTACTTATTTATTTTCTGTTTTCTTTAGCATGGTAACGCTGCCAGCTTTCTTGGCACTCTTCCGCAGAGAAGATATTGAAGAAGTTCTTTAATTATTTATGTTACCATATTTTATACCATGTTTTGTTCTATTTAGCATAGCAATTTTGCCAGCTTTCTTGGCACTCCCGCGGAACAACAAATCTGAAGTTTTTATTTATTTAAATTAAAGTTTCGTTTTATTTTGGATCTAACTGAAAATACTGTTTTTACTTTTGAACAAACGCAAAGTCAGAATTCTTGATTTAAATAAAACAACCCTTTATATTAATTACCTTTGCAGGGTTCACAAGGGGCAGGCATGATTACAGCAGTGTTGATTGGTTGGTAAACTGAATAAGGAATTGTACTGTATAGTCTGATTTGAGGATTGGGTTTATATACAAGGCAAATTCATAAAAAAGGCTTCACGGCTCAATAGGAGCCTCGGCGTTTTTACTCTGCAACAATAACAACAATACAATCGAAGATTCACTTTGATGGGTGAAAAAAGATTATTGAAGGTAGCCTCCAAGTTGCAAAACTTAGCTCGCAAGCGTCCATGGAAGGCAGTGATCGCTTTAGATCAGGACACATGGTTCTTCGCCATATATTTAATAAAAGCAGAGTTATGAATCGTTATAATGTAAAGTTAAGTAAAAGACATACATATAAAGCCGTGGTGGCCGAGTGGTTCGAGTAGTTGCCTGCGCCACAAAGATCGCAAGTTCGAATACCGACTGTACCAATGAGTTTTTCTGAACTTAAGTACAGTGATTAGTCACACCACGAGCTTTACGGCGAAGGAAAACATCGAGAGGAAACCCGCATATGTCTGAGAAGAAATTCAAAGGCGTATGTGTAGTCGTGCTTGAGTAACGGCGATGGACTCGCCATCTGTCACGTTTGCACCTAATATACCTCTGGCGGAAAGTGGGTGTGTGGGTATTACCTATACACCTCTGCCTACTGACCCTTGTGGGAAGGCGTGAGGATATATTATATTATTATATATTATAATGCAATTTACTAGTTGGTAAATAAATCAGACACCAACGCACAAAAACTGTAGACAAAAATTATTGAGACCCAAGAGTCCTTGGGTCTGGGATCTAGGAAGAATTAAACGCTTCTTCGTCAACAAAATATGTTGCTACTCTTAATACCGGAGTACATAAATTGTGTGTGTGACGACCGTCTGGTCAGCTGGAGACCTTATTCCCCGCATAGGAACACAACACAACAAATCGTGTTATTTGGCAACGGACTTCTATAAGGTGGAAGTCCTGCCCCAGTCGGGCAGCTCCAAATTCGAATGTATGCAAAGCCTTATGATTTTGAACTTGTTTACAGCTGAAGCGCAACTAGCTGTCACTTCGTTCCGGCTCATTAGATAGTGATTGTTGATGTTTGTGTCAATGCCACTGGTTTTGTTCATAAAGAGGGCACTTTTTACTTCGTTGCTACCTGTTACCTGTTGTTGTAGCATTGTAGATGATACTGCGACACTGAAAACACGTGTTTCAAGATATAACTTGGATTTTTTTTCTTTCACAATCGTCACACGTCGCCCAATATGAAAGCATTTGACGATCAAAAGCGTAAGTCATTTTTAATTTCAGTACAATACGGTTGCATGATGTGAGGCGCCTAAATTATGTTTTCTATGTAATTTACGCGCATTTTTATGTTAATTATCGTAGTAGATTTGTTAATATGTATTTAATATTAAATGTATATGAGCCGTGGTGGCCGAGTGGTTCGAGTTGCCTGCGACGCAAAGGTCGCAAGTTCGAATCCCGACTGTACCAATGAGTTTTTCTAAACTTAAGTACAGTGATTAGTCACACCACGAGCTTTACGGTGAAGGAAAACATCGAGAGGAAACCTGCATACGTCTGAGAAGAAATTCAAAGGCGTATGTATAGTCGTGCTTGAGTAACGGCGATGGACTCGCCATCTGTCACGTTGGCACCTAATATACCTCTGGCGGAAAGTGGGTGTGTGGGTATTACCTATACACCTCTGGCTAACCCTTCGGGGACCCTTGTGGGAAGGCGTGAGGATATATTATATTATTATAATGCAATTTACTAGTTGGTAAATAAATCAGACACCAACGCACAAAAACTGTCGATATAAATTATTGAGACCCAAAGGTCAGTGGTCCTTGGGGCTGGGATCTAGGAAGAATTAAACGCTTCGTCGTCAACAAAATATGTTGCTACTCTTAATACCGGAGTACATAAATTGTGAGTGTGACGACCGTCTGGTCTAGTGGTTAGAGCTCCTGATTGCGAAACTTGAAGTCGCGGGTTTGAATCCCGCTGAGGGTAGATATTTGTGTTATGAACACGAGTATTTGTGCCTTAGTCGTGGATGTCCTATGTATTTATGTATATTACTATCAAGATAAGTACATATATAGTTGTCTTGTTACCATAACACAAGCTTTGCCTAATTTGGGATTAGGTCAATTTGTGTGGAATTGTCCCAGTTATTTATTTTATTTATTATGTGTGTGTAACTAAGCGATACCTTCATATAATTAATCATTAACAGATTTCCACCCTACCACCCCATGGAGTGAGGAGTGCGTGCCGGGTTGCGACTGTCACAGCATTTATGTCCACAGTAAGTTTTATACATACACTATAGTCTCACTAATCCGGCACTATTAAAAACTAAGGGAATTCCGGTTTATGTTACGGAATGTTCGGATTATTGGATTGTAAAATAAAGCGTATTATATACCCCAAATAAGCCGGGAATAACCGGTTGTAACCGAACCCGTATTGCTTGGACGAAGAAGAAAAGATGGCGTCAATAAATTTATCAGTAATATTTATTTATTATTATGCTAGTTATAATTAATATTGAAATTAATTGTTTTTGTAAATATTTTAAATAATTGTTTTTATTTATATGAATTCAACCATAATTCAATGACTTATTTTACTCGGTAGGTTTCTAAAGAATATATTTCTTTGGTTTCGTTTCAAAATACGAAATAGTCTTCAAAGATTATAAATTCGTTCTAAAACAATTGTGTTAATAAATTAATTTATTTCATTTTCAGGTACTTGTATGAAATGAACGAGGTATCAACTCATTAAACCTGTTTGTTACCTACCTGTATGAAATTTGGCGACTGAAATTTCTACTTAATTATGTTAATTATGTCATGTATTAAAGTAATGGTAATTTATTGGCGGAATAAAACATTAAAATTTGAGTTAAATTAATGTCTTTATTTCATATACGAGACAATGTAGAACGTTATGTCAGATATTATGTATTTATTGGAAATATTTGATGTTTTCTATATATACCACTACAGTGGCAATACAAGCCCCGCCTGATGGTAAGCGATTACCGCCGACTAACGTAGCATGCATATTAGAAATAGAAATTATCGGCTTACGTGGCATTTAATACATAGCTTACAATGAATACATAGTTCAAGTATATGCTCTTAACGGAGAAATGTCATAAATATGTATACTGTAACAAATAAACATCGTATAAAGTTCGAAATTTAAATTTAACATATATGTAGCAAGAAGCAAAACATTATCCGTAAAGAAACAAAAAAAACACTGGTCGAACCTTTTCACGTCATTACGAAAATAGATACTGGTAGAATAGAAAAATAATTGGCAGAATCAAATTAAAAATACTTTGACGAGTGAGAAATATGCTCTACTTCTTAGTGGTCTTTGTAGAGCAGTCTCCCTCGGTACAGGAAGTCTTCTTGCAGGTACAAGTACAACCTGCATCGCACTTGCAAGTCTGACTGCACTGGCTGGATGTGCATTTGCAATCTGCAAATAATAAATACATATTTATTGACGCTTATTACGATGCTTAAGGTAGCGAGTTCGATTCCCGCTACGGATGGAATACGCAGACGTACAAACAGTCAGGCTGAAAAAAGGCAAGACAAATAAAGGATAAACTGAAAGAAAGTCTAGAGAGAACTGACATAATGTTATATATATACTATATACCTACGTACAAATGTACTCGTCCAATGTACTCTTGTACTAAAAAAATATTCGAATGGCGAATTTAGTATGAAAACGAGGTATCGAGGTGAACAGAGAGAGTAAACCGCCAGTTCTCTTTAGACTTACGTATACCTCTTTCGCTTCGTCCACATTCATCAGTCTTTTCATACATGCTCGCCGGTTTCGAGTACACTTGACGTTCCCGTCCTTAAATATCCGATTTAAATCTAATTTTATTTTTAATTGATATAAATCAATATTTACATAAACATGTAAAACAGAGGATTTTAATTGGTAGTGATTAAAACACTACGTACAGTATGTATTAGTTTCCCAATTACAATTATAGATGAACTCCAATAATACCTAAGTTTAAGAAACAACCAGATTCCGTTGAAGTAATTGACTAAAACAAGGTTACCAACGTTTCCAAACGAATGCTTAAATCCCCCAAACAACACGATATTGGAGTGATGTTGAACAAACCAGAAGTGTGTTTTACAAAACATTTAACTCTTAGATTTTCCTTTGAACTGGCCGCAAATAAACTTATAAGGGGTTTTGTTTAAAAATGAATAACCCTCTTGATAATAAACATACAATCATATCATTACGCTTCATGTGGTATATAAAGAGATAAGATCCAGTTCTTTCTAGACTAATATAATTATCTCTTTCACTTCGATCACATTTATCAGTATGTTCAAGCATTGACGAAACAGTTATACAAAGCGAAAGTGTGTGCAAGAAGAGGCAGAGGAAGACCTCCAATTGCCTAGATCAAATCGATCGGAGAGTCAAGGACGGGAACGTCAAGAGTACTCGAAACCGGCGCGTATACGGAGAGACGATGAATGGCTGATGAATGTTGGTGAACGAAAGACATCTGTAATTCTAGAGAGATCTGGCGCTCTAATCTTTCTCGGGACTCGTTAGGGACTCGGCGTGATGATATGTATGTATCAAATACCCTCGCCGGTTTCGACACTGCCATCTATGAGGGTCCGATCAATTTCATCAAGGTTGTTGGAACATGGTCTTCCTCTTCTTTTCTCTTTTCGATAGGTGATGAAAGACTCATTGAAGTGACCATAATTATGCGATGTAGGGAGATTAGGTTAAGGAGGTTTGAATACGGTGGGCTTGGTATACCACTATACTATATGGTCACCGCAGCTACAAACGTGATTCACTGTTTTTCTGCCCGTATAGTAAATTGCGTAGAGATGACAATTGACTGACTGACTACTTAGCACAGTTTCACAAAGCGCCCTGGAAATCTTGCTCGCGGCATTATACTCCTTAGGTTACAATTAATGTACTTATACTCGAATGTATAACGAGTAACAAACCCGAGCAATGGGATTTGTGGTCACGTAGTGTTAATAAAACATAATAAAAAAATAAAATAAAAAAAAACACATACCTAATGGAACTTTTCGTTTGTGTTATTCAACAAAATAATGTCGAAGGCTTGAATTATATTAATCTGTATTTGCCTGTACTGTTGCTAGGAATTATATTCAATAAACAAAGCAGTTATTACTGTACGAATGAGATTTCTGAACTAAAGTACTTATTTAGTCACACCACGAGCTTTACGGTGAAGGAAAACATCGAGAGGAAACCTGCATACGTCTGAGAAGCAATTCAAAGGCGCGCTTGAGTAACGGCGATGGACTCGCAGCCTGTAACGTTGGCACCTAAAATATATCTTTGGCGGAGAGTGGGTGGGTGGGTGCGTGGGGACTACCTATACACTTCTGCCTACACCTTCGGAGACCTTTGTGGGAAGGCGTGAGGATATATTACTTAACTTATAATACTATAAAACATCGAGAGGAAACCTGCATACGTCTGAGAAGAAATTCAAAGGCGTATGTATAGTCGTGCTTGAGTAACGGCGATGGACTCGCCATCTGTCACGTTGGCACCTAATATACCTCTGGCGGAAAGTGGGTGTGTGGGTATTTTCTATACACCTCTGCCTACCCCTTCGGGGACCCTTGTGGGAAGGCGTGAGGATATATATTTATAATACTGCAGTATAATGTTATAAAAAAGTGACTTACTGTCTCCGCAACCTCCGCACGGCATGTTTACTGATTGTTGAATAACAATATCGAAATGTAAAATAAAATGGCGGGTCTCGCTTGTGGCGCGTCGTAACTTCTCGGCAGTAAGACTCGGTATGCGTTATATACACATCCGACGCAACTGATATCGATAAATTAAGTGCACTCGTTGCGTTCTGATATTGTGCTAAAACGAGACATTCAAGGTCAAGTGTTTTAATTCATGAACGAGGGACCCTCAATATCGTATATGTGAACGATCCCTTATAAAAAGAAAGTATTAAAATATTCCTCCAGGATCGAAGGTAACAAGAGGCGGGTCACATGCTTGTCAGCAACCTTTAGTTTGTTTAGTAGTGTTTCACAACTAGAAGTGCGTTTACGAGGTCCAGGTACACATATATACCATCACGCAGAGTCCCTGACAGGGTAGGCATAGAGAATAGGGCGCCAGTTTTCTCTAGACGTACATACCTCATTCGCTTCATGCACCTTCATCAGTCTCTTAATAAGAAGTAGTAAGAGAATATTATCTGCACTCTTCAGAAATTGCAGACATCGATCGGTAGTTTCGTGTTCTCGTTTTGGGAGAATAGTTTAATAAACGATCGTAGGAGAGGTACAGTGCTAACTGCTCTAGGTCTATTCAAGTCGCCCAATGACCTTAAAAGCGTCTTTATGCCAGTACTCGTAACCGTTGTCCGAGCAGTTTAGGCTCTGTGACTTTTTGCTAGCCTTTAACTTGAAAACAATTGCAAATTTTGTAAATAAATGCATAACATCTTTAAGAGTTTTCCAAACAGTTGAACATGAAAGAGGTCTGTAAGTCTAGGGATAACTGCTGCTCCACTCTCCCTGCCTTCCCCGTGAGGGACTCGGCATGGCGATCTGTATGAATGTATGATCAAAAACATTAGTACGCCTAAGCTTAAGTTTATTAGTTCACTTATTATAACCAAATACGTGCGACACATTTCCGAACGCAACTAGGCATATGCATAACAACTATAAGCCATTGTCGGTGAAGTTTATCAGCTTGCGTGCACTTAAGCGGTATTATATATGTGGTTGTATCCATTGCATTTTGCGTTGGACGACTATTTAGTAAACCTACAACACAACGAGCGATAGTATGGGTACAAAGCGATAATATCCACTTTACGTTTGACTTGAGATGCAATTGGTGAAATTAGGGCCGTCTGCTTATTTGCATTGCACTCGGCACTCAATGGAACTTTTCTTAACCGGTCACTTGTTTCAAGAGTCCCATATAATGACGAAGATAAATAATGATGTGTTATTGCGTCTTTAGTGATACGCACGGCCGTATGGTCAGAGATCTTCGCTATGACATTTGAGGCCGCGGGTTCGAATCCCGCTGAGGGCAGATATTTCTAAACGTCCGCCTAGGTCTACCCCTTCCAACTTTCATTCACACTCGACTTGTAAAATTTTTTCGTCAATCGTTCTCCATTAATTCTCTCGACCAGGCCACACCATCTCAGCATACCTTTCTCAATTTTTGTCTTCTTCTTTCACACCACAAACTATCTTACAAGGAAAGGTAGAGAGTAAAGAAAGAGAGGACGAGGATAATCTCGGTTAGATTAACATATATGTGTCAGACCGAAGATAAAAGAAACCTGCATACGTTTGAGATGAAATTCAAAAACGTATTCGTACCTGAGAAACGCCGATGACTCACCATCTGTCACGTTGGCACCTAAAATATAACTCCGGTAAAACTTGGACCTGTGGGTAGGTACTACCTACTCACCTCTACCTACCTTTTTGGGGACCCTTGTCGGAACGCGTGAAAGTTAAAAGAGAAGTTAAAGAGTCTGACATGAGCATTTTCACCGAAACGTAGGCATTATTACAACTCTGTCGATGATGAAGAACTTGTAGTTGCAACTTCATACATGCGCCTTGTATACAACAACTCAGTATTTTCTCACAAATGAATATTGCTCACTTGAATCAAACAGGCTGTGTTTATTTCTTTACAATAAAGCAAAGTCTCTTCTGGCGGTAAGTGAAATTTGTTCACAGAGTAAATTTTAATGCAAAATGCATATTTTTAAGTGTTCAATTATACAAGTGATCTGTGATTGCGGTCTTGAGCCTCGATAGTACGATTGATTTATTTTATCTACACTAATATTATAAAAAGGAAAACTTTGTTTGTTTGTTTGTTTGGTTGTAATGAATAGGCTCAAAAACTACGGGACCGATTTGAAAAATTCTTTCACTGTTGGGAAGCTACACTATCTACGGTGAACATAGGCTATATTAAATTGGACCCGATAGGTGGCGCTGCGATCGAGTTTCAGGAATTTAACTTTTTCACCCGGGCGAAGCTATCCCTTTCTGTGTGTCTAAAGGTGGATTCGAGAATGGATTAGATTTGGACCCGATAGATGGCGCTGCGATCGTGTTACGGGCAATTTAACTTTTTCACCCGAGCGAAGCTGGGCGGGACAGCTAGTATCTCATAAAACACACCCTGAGCTTTACAGTGAAGGAAAACATCGAAACCTGCATACTGACGTTTGAGAAGAAATTCAAAGCGCGTCATCTAACACGTTGGCACCTCAAGCAAAAAGAGAGTGATTTTGTTGTCTGTCTAGTCCGTCTAGGCCGTGTAGTTCTATATTGTTTTTCTAGAAGCTTTCTATATTGGTGACATCTAATGTAGTAACAATATGCCCTGTTATATCAACACATTTTTATAATTTTAATTTACTTTTTATAGTTTTATTTATTTATAATAAATAAACTTACAGCTAGGGCCATCGCGTTTATACATTTCTTTATACATCATAGAGACGCAATAACGACGTGTCATTCGTATGTTGCCTTATATCATATGAAGCCGTGGTGGCTGAGTGGACCGAGTAGTTGCCTGCGAAACAAAGATCGCAAGTTCGAATCCCGACTGTGCCAATGAGTTTTTCTGAACTTAAGTACAGTGATTAGTTACACCACGGGCTTTTCGGTGAAGGACAACATCGAGAGGAAGCCTGCATATGTTTGAGAAGCATTTCAAAGGCGTATGTATAGCCGTGCTTGAGTAACGGCGATGGACTCGCCATCTGTCCTAAAATATATGTCTGGCGGAAAGTGGGTGTGCGGGTAAGCACCACGTGATACACGCGTGAGGATATATTATATTATTATATACCTACGAGAGAACGTTCCCCATTCTCCCAACGCAGCCACAATTTATTCGACGTTGTAGATATCATTAGGTACATAAAAGCGACTAATACTCGAAATCTTCTGTAAGACGGAGGTAAAGCGTCATCATACGGATGTACAGTTCCGGGAGGTTTAAACCGGCAGTGCCTTTATAATACCTAAATGTAACAACAAAGTCTGACTCACGTACCTAGCATAAGATGATTAATAATGTACAAGAGTTTTCAGAAAACAACCTTATCATTTGATAACAACGTGTAGTTTACACACCGTATTGATTTATTTAGTAACTAGCTTATGCCCGCGGCTACGCCCGCGTAGAGTTCGAAAAAGTAGCTTATGTATCTTTTTTTTTCAATATACTTCTAATACCTGCAAGAATATGTGTACAAAGTTTCATGATGATCGGTTAAGTAGTTTTTACTTGAAAGCGTAACAAACAAACTTACATTCACATTTATAATATTAGTAAGGATGACTACCATAGTAGTTGAAGTATGTTCGTACTGTAGAGAATGGGGGTACTGCCTCGGGCCGACTAATGACAACCGATATAAGATTATGATTTTAGTGATTAGTCACACCACGAGCTTTACGGTGAAGGTAAACATCGAGAGGAAACCTGCATACGTCTGAGAAGTAATTCAAAGGCGCATTTAAAGTCGTGCTTGAGTAATGGCGATGGAGTCACTATCTGTCACGTTGGCACCTAAATATATCTCTGGCGGAAAGTTGGTGTGTGACTACTACCTATACACCTTTGCCTACCCCTTCGGGGGCCCTTGTGGGAAGGCGTGAGGATATATTATTGTTGTTAGAGACATGGTGGTTCGAATTTTGCTTTGGTTGCCTGCGACACAAAGATCGCAAGCTCGGATCCCGACTGTACCAATCAGTTTTTCTGAACTAAGTACAGTGATTAGTCGCAGCGCGAGTTTTACGGTGAAGGAAAATATATAGAGGAAACCCACATATGCTTAAGAAGAATTACTAAGGCGTATGTGCTTGAGAAACAGCGGACTAGCTATTGGCGCATTGGCTTAAAAAAATTGGCTTAAAAATATATCTCCGGTGGAAAGCGGGACTACTCCTTCAGGGACCCTTGTGGGAACGCGTGAAGATATATTTATCTCCACACCTTCCTACAAGTAGGAGGAGTTTTACGAAATATATTTAAGGGCTAACCAGTCAGATGGCGAGTCTGAAACAGACGTAAGAGAAGTCTTCTATTAGGTTTTCTTTCTTTCATCTTAAAGCTGGTAAAACTGGTATGATATAACTATGATCAACTTATGAACTTATGAACTCATGAGAATGAGTTCATAAGTTCATTGAACAATTATCGTATATAAATATTGCATACAAACGCATTGCATCCATTGACACTTTAATTAGAACGGCCCAAAAATAATATCGTCCATATAAGTACACAGGGCTCGGATTAGTAGGTACAAAGAATTTGGCACACCTAAGCGTTCCTATTTGCTATCTTATCATATCTCTGGTGATAACGTAGTATCATTGAGCTCACATTGTACAAACACTTTAGTCGACCAGCACAAAGGCTAGGCACCTGTCGTTGTAAAAAATCGATAAGCGTATCAAATAATGTGATGATCATAACAGTGTAGGCAGTATAATGGGTGTGAATAAACTAGGTTTTATAGTGCTTTTAGCTCTAAGTGCTTGTGTTTTGGGACAAGATGTGGCTTTAAACGAAAGCGAAAATGGACAAGGTGTATCTCTTAACGATAGAACTGAAGATGTTGATAATATTATAGTTGAATCACATGTTCAAACTGAAGATAAGGACAAAATAGTGGACGATGTGGCACCGGTTGAAGTTTTAGACACTATACCCTTGGAAGTGAAGAGTGGGAAGTATCAAGTTCTGAATGACGCTCTTATTGGTGAAGAGCCGGTAAATTTGGAAGCTGTGAGCTTGGTTGGAGACGGTCAGAGTGAGAAACAACTGTTGTTGCCTGGAACTACCGATGCTACCAACAATGAATTCGGTAAGTAATAATAATAATATACCCTCACAAGCCTTCCCCAAGGGTCCCCGAAGGGGTAGGCAGAGGTGTATAGGTAATACCCACACACTCACTTTCCGCAAGAGGTATATTAGGTGCTAACGTGACAGATGGCGAGTCCATCGCCATTACTCAAGCACGACTATACATACGCCTTTTGAATTTCTTCTCAGACGTATGCAGGTTTCCTCTCGATGTTTTCCTTCACCTGTAATAAATATAACACATTTGGACTCAGACTGCTAAACTTATCAAGACTAAGCTAGTTAGCTTTCAATATTTATTTTCAGACGCTTCAATAAGGACTCCCTCTTGTATTTACGTGCCATCATGATGATAGAGATAACAATTATTTCACCGTCTACCTTCTTTTCGAACGCAGATTTCCTCGCGATGTTTTCCTTTACCGTAAAGCTCGTTGTGCAATAAATCACTAAACTTATATTCAGAATATACTACTCTCGGCCTCCATTCCCATACTAAAGTCCTTAAGTTCTCACTCATTATGTGATAAAGTTGAATGTAGTAGCATTCTTAGTGATTTATTTGACCAAATAACTCTTGGCAATTAAATCTATCGATGCAAAACAGCTCTAAATTTTGATACAGACTTCGCATTACGGATAAACACGTGCTTTAAGTTTGTAATATGAAATTGTAATAATCATTATAATTCCAAAAGGAAGTATATCCTAATTCAATATAAAATTCAAGAAATGCTTATACCAAAAACCGAAACAATGTTTCGAATACTCGTTGTACTACTTTCATTGAGTGTTCTATTGAATTGATTCAGGTTGCTGAAACCTGGTCAGTTTCCTCCGATGAAACATTATTGGAACGTAATAAGTACTTATTGATAGCTATTTCGTTCCTTTTTAAATTTCCCATTACGTCACTGCTAATTTAGAACACAATCCGTAAGCCTTAGTAGAAATATATCTTTCAATAATTACTATCGATAAAAGCCGCACCTTAGCGTCGTATAATACGTTGCAATTGAGTCACATATAAAAGAGTCTGCACTAATTTATATAATCAAACTTTTTCAATGGGTCGGGTTATTCGGCAAACCTAAACGTAACCAATTAAGTACCTACAGATAAGGGCTACGCATTTTATCGTTTTAATGATAAAAAGCCGTGTCAAAATGCCTTGTGGGTGTTTCATGTGAGCGTACGCTGAAGGCTTTACAGTTTTTAGGTCATAACTGAATAATGGTGGCATGTCAACGTGCTTTGTCACACATATATGTCGTGATTATGAAGACATTTTGAAGGTCATCAAATACTTTTTCTGCATTGATTTAATCTGAATTGAATTAATAGCCAGTGGCTGACTTACTTTATTACCGTAATTTTTTGCAACTGTATTGTGATACATTATCAGTGATCTTAGTTTAATTATAATAAGCTTTTTTTTAAATAATAATAAGCTTTGTATTTTCACACATTAACACATTAGACATAATTACAACAACACACTTTCCAAAAACGTCAGAAATATTAATGTGTCACTATTCCTATTGTAGTTAGTCGATGAAGGCAGTAAAAAAAATGTTAAGAAATCGAAATAGGTATTGTATGAGAAGATTTGTGTGATTATTTGTTGCTAAATTACACGTGATTGGATGAAATTTGACATATCAATAGATTTCATTGGTCTGATATTAAACTAACACAAAGGATAAGAAAAAAATATACGAAAAATAGCTTAATTTTGTGATCTAAAAGGTTATTTTCTAAAAGTTGGACCGATGGAGGCGCCGGGTATCGATCCCGGTACCTCTCGCATGCTAAGCGAGCGCTCTACCATCTGAGCTACGCCCCCGTTAACGATAGGAGCAAAATTTGTGATAATTTTAGTGGCAAATTTGAAATTTCAAAACTTTTAATCGGAGATTATTTATGGCAACATCATCATACTATCCTTATAATATATCTTTCTCGCCCGAAAGGCTGAATCGATTCTGATAAAATTTGTCACTGAGATAGATTATAGAAAACCGTGAAAGTGTTGGAAGGGGTAGACCTAGACGGACGTTTCTAGACCAAATTAGGGACGTCTTGAAAAAAGTTCAGGTCAAGAGTACCCTAAACCGAAGAGCATGTATGAAGAGAATAATGAAAGTGGACGAAGCGAAAGAAGTATGCAAGGATCGTAGCAAGTGGAAAGAAGTGGTCTCTGTCTACCCCTACGGGAAAGAGGCGTGATTGTATGTATGTATGTATAACCGCCTGGCATAACCAGTATAGTAATATTATGAACATACTATTATCTACATCAAACATAGTACGTACTTGCATAGTGGGTTGACTCATACATATGTTGAAATACAATTATGAAATCACATACGAGTTTGTTCTTCAAACTAGGATGTGTCATGAGCTTGCTTAAGTATAAGATCTTTATCATAGAGCGATGTGGCTCTCAGGTTTCCGTTGTAGAATAAAAAATTGGAACATATAATAATTATTATTCGTTCACATTTCCCACGGAACCCGATAGGGTAGGCAGATGTGTGTAAATAGTACTCATACACCCACTTTCCGCCAGAGATATATTTTAGTTGCCAACGTGACAGATGGCGAGTCCATCGCCGTTACTCAAACACGACTATACGGACGCCTTTGAATTGCTTCTCAAATGTTTAATGTTTTCCTTCACCTTAAAAGTTGTGTGATTAATAACTGCACGTCAAAATCAAATCAAAATCAAAATTCAGAAAAAAAATAAAAAAAAAAAAAAACGTAATTCAGGAATACTCATCGGTATTCGAACAAGCAATCTCTGTGTTGCAGGTCTCGGTCTCGTCGACCACTCGGCCACTACTGCTCCTCTTTTTAATTATGAAAATTAAAATATTTGTTTTATTAATTAAATAATCCATAATAGAATTTAAGAGAAATTAAGAGCCGCACTGGTGGCCGAGTGGTTCGAGCAGTTGCCTGCGACGCAAAGGTCGCAAGTTCGAATCCCGACTGTACCAATGAGTTTTTCTGAACTTAAGTACAGTGATTAGTCACACCACGAGCTTTACGGTGAAGGAAAACATCGAGAGGAAACCTGCATACGTCTGAGAAGAAATTCAAGGCGTATGTATAGTCGTGCTTGAGTAACGGCGATGGACTCGCCATCTGTCACGTTGGCACCTAATATACCTCTGGCGGAAAGTGGGTGTGTGGGTATTACCTATACACCTCTGCCTACCCCTTCGGGGACCCTTGTGGAAAGGCGTGAGGATATATTATATTATTATAATCCTTAATATGATAATTTCCCCTTCAATTCAGTCCATCATTATTTTTTAAAGTTTCAGTTAAATCAATAGAGCTTTGACTGAGTGGCTTTCAAAGTCACAAAACAAAGATTATTAAGTTTGAACCCAGTCTGTATCAATTAATGTATTCACTGTGACTTATCTCGAATTGTACGGTGTAGGATAATGTCGATATGAAGGTCTAAGGTCTAAGGTACGTTAAGAGACGACGACGGATTCGTCATCTGTCATATTGGCACCTACCTTAATATGTGAAGGCGAAGAGAGCGTATTCACACCTCTGCCTTTTGTAAGAAAGCGTGAAGATATATACAAAAATAAGAAAACTCAATAACTTTTCTCTCTGTCGATGTTTTGTTTCGACAGCCAGGTCAACATAATATTTGCTTCACAGTAAATATGTTGACTCGGCTGTCTGTTTATTGTATAATATATATATTTATAATATAAAAGAGCCGTGGTGGCCGAGTGGTTCGAGCAGTTGCCTGCGACGCGAAGGTCGCAAGTTCGAATCCCGACTGTACCAATGAGTTTTTCTAAACTTAAGTACAGTGATTAGTCACACCACGAGCTTTACGGTGAAGGAAAACATCGAGAGGAAACCTGCATACGTCTGAGAAGAAATTCAAAGGCGTATGTTATAGTCGTGCTTGAGTAACGGCGATGGACTCGCCATCTGTCACGTTGGCACCTAATATACCTCTGGCGGAAAGTGGGTGTGTGGGTATTACCTATACACCTCTGCCTACCCCTTCGGGGACCCTTGTGGGAAGGCGTGAGGATATTTTATTTATAATATAATATATTTATTTAGAATGTTTGTCTGTCTGCTTGTGTCATCATACGCAAACTTACACATTTTCCATATAAAAGTTATAAATGAAACAAAGTTGGCTATTAGTTGTTAGTATGATAAAGGTACTACATTATATCTTTCATCGTCATGTTCACCACCCCGGGAATCGAATCCACGACCTCAAGCTTCCTTAAGCTGGAGTTCCGACTACTAAACTAGACGGCGTGGAAACAATACAAGTGTAATAATATATTAAAACAACTGTTCTAATTCAAACAAGGCATGCATGGATGTAGTTGAAATGACATCACCGCGTAAGTACTACGATTGGCTAGTGAGGCCGATATATACTGATAGCATATCATTTATCAACTTGAATCGATATGAGAGTACCTAGTATGTACTCGGCTTGGGTATATTGTTAAGTAGAGAAAATGCACTTGTAATAAAAACAAGCCAAGCCTAATAGATAAAAAAAATTATCCATACATCACGCCGAAAACAGGGTTTCCAATTATGAGGAGGATTCTTATATTGTGTTGGCAACGTGTTAGTCCCACTATGCTGCCAACACAGTATAACTCTCCGAACACAGAGTGGCAACGCGCAAGTGATACTTCGGTATCGTGAGCGTAAATAGGCTACGGTAGCCGTTTGCCAGCAGGTGGGCAATATACTTGCTTGCCACACTTGTTGTTTAAAAAAATGGGTAGAGAGTAGAGCGCTGGTCCTCTCTAGAGTTTGTGAGAAGTCATACTCTACATACATATATGCTCGCCGGTTTGGAGTACTATTGACGTTCCCAACCTTAAGTAATAATAATAATAATAATGGTCTCTGCAATCATTGTGCCGATAGTAATAACGGCCAATGGCAAAGAACCCCGACCAACACCTCAAGAGGCTCTCGTTAGACGGTTGGATCAAGTGCCTGATGCAGAAAGCAGTACTGCTCGAAACGGCACGTATTGTGAGGAGATTTCTTTCTCTGGGACCCTAGCCACCGGTACCTTGGACCCTGATCCCGATACCGGTGGGCCCCTATATTTTATATTTTTAAATATGTTTTTTATATATATATATATATTTAAAAATGTAATATATGAGACTTATTTCAACTAAAGAATAATAATAATAAATACCTGGGACAATTCCACACAAATTGACCTAGTCCCAAAGTAAGCAAAGCTTGTGTTATCAGGTGTGTTAAGTGCAAGATCCATTTCATCTAAGTACTCGGAATGTGCTCTTTCTTCAACTCAAGACTTTTTTTGCATTTGTGTGATGTAGCTCGCTACGACTACATGATCTACCATCTTGTTTTAATAACGTTTTCAGCATTAATGCGTTGGTAAGTCCAAATAACTTGATCGTACAAAGGAATCTCTATACATGAAGATGGTGATCCTCAGGAGTATAGAGGAATCTTGACCTTCTTTTTTAACTTATTTTTTTAAAACTCACGTTAGTAAAATTCATTAGTATCAAAATTTGTACTCGAAAAACTCATGCTGGAGACTCTTACAATTTAGGTCCTATTATGACGCAACTATGTTCTCTATATACTCACTCGCTATATCTAATGTAATCTACTATAAAGGTACTGCAACCTTTTCACCCTTAAACATATAATTTAAACCTTATATGGAAATGATACAAATAAAAAATAAAAAACAAGATATACTTAATTAATAAAGTGTTGTGAAATTTACCTATAATTGGTTCATATATTAGACCTATATGTGTGGCAATGTTTATGATTAGTTTTTTGTAATATATATATCTTAATAAATAATATAAAACCTTTATAATAATTCCACAGCCCACATCGACGGCCGAGTCCTCCCCGCTACGACATACCAGAACAATGGCCAACCTTACGTCATCACCAACCAACGTTTGGCCCAAATCCGAGGGAACTTCATGTACTGGTTCTACGATCAAGGCGGAAACGAAAACATCGGTGACTACCAGAGCGATATCCACTCCTCCACACCCCAAATTCACAAGAATTTCAACTTTCAGCTACCGTTCTTTGGATTCAGATTCAATTACACAAGGGTGAGTATCTTTAGGAATATTATAGTACTAAAAAATATCGTATAGATAAAGAAAGTCTTGAGTAGGTTCTGACAGGTCTCTTTCTTGGAAACGATAGTAACTGTAGTTTTATATTTAGTAAGTATATGACGACCATTAAGTGTTCCCAGTGTCCCTTATGTTGAATAAGATAGTTTTAATTTTGATTTAGATTTTAACTAAACTTACCAAGATGCAATATGATCACATCTCAATTTGCTGAGATGGATCTAAGTAGTCCATTTGTATCTTTCTTGAGCTTCCCCTGACAAGAGAGCTGGCGAATATTCCCAGCCATGGTAAACAGTTACCGCTGCCTATGCCCGCAGCACCAGGGATATTTCTCATCCGTTGTCAGGTTCCCATTTTCTATCATAATGTCTTCGCTGTTAACGCCATTAATAAACAATCTTGTTTTAGATTTCCATGAACGGCTACATCTACTTCAGCGATCCTCCGGACCACTACACCTACCCTCTCTCCTTCCCCGTCCGGGATTGGCCCAGTGTCAACGACCCCGCCTTTATCGGTATTTTCTTCAGCAAGTGTCGCATTGGGAGCATGAGGCCTGAAGACCCTGACCAGAGGAGACCTGGTATCTACTTCAGAATGGACAGAGATCTGCAGGTAAGTCGTTTTCGTAAAACAATTTAATAATATGAATGCATTTGCGTTCCCTTCGAAAAATGTGCGGCGTAACGATATTAAATCGATTATCATAATTTTACGAATCTTGCAGACCTCGGAAGGAGGTAAATCTATACATATAATAAAAATGTAACGGATCGCTGTCTGTACATGGAAGATATATGAGAAAAATGTGATAGGGCCTTTTTCAACGCAAATAGCATCCAAAACACTGATTGTTAGAATTTTTGTCTGTTTATCTGTTTGTCTCTGCGTCTATGCACGCTTATCTCAGAAACGGCTTATCCGATTTAGATGTGGTTTTCAATAATATAATGTGGTAAGCTTTTCGTAACATGCACAAAGTAAATCAAAATGTATATCCAAAAAATGCTGCCCAAAGTAACTTTTCCACGCGGACGAAGTCGCGGGCACAGCTAGTAAAAATATATAAATAGTCATATATGCACATAATTGCGTCCTTTTATCATTAAATGGCTTACGACAAGTGCAACTGGCTTTACCCACCAGAAGGTGCAAGGATAATTTTCCGCCTATGCACTCCCTTCAGTATGACAATGGGTCGGCTAAAGACCCTTCGAATTTCGAATCTTTTTACCGGTATTTATGTTTTGTTTCTTTTAGACCCGTACAGATCAATTTGGCGTTGAGATGCGCGAACGAATCACTTGGGATGTTCGCGAGGGAGTGATCGGATCCGAAACATTCTTCCCCAAACACGCAGTGACCATTACTTGGAAGAATATGTCTTTCGCTGGCGGCATTGACAACTCACTTTTCATGGTAAGTCAAATTTAATTGTCTAACAAGCACACTTTAGGTCTAGAGAGAACTGGCTCTCTACTCCCCTGCCTATCTCGTGAGGGACTCTGCGTCGTTGGTCGTCGTCGATTTTAATGAAATTTTCTGTGTCTTCTGGGTTCGAGAATGGTTTAGATGGACTCGAGTTCATCTAAACCATGGCGCCACTGGGTCCGAGGCTTTAATTTTTTCACCCGAACGAAGCTGAAACTGCAGAGCGAAACAGCTGTCATAAGCTTAAATAGCGGACATTAAATTGTTGTTTGAGCCGTGGTGGCCGAGTGGTTCGACTTGTGTGTCCGTTGTTCGACCGAGTGGTCAGTTGCCTGCGACGCAAAGGTCGCAAGTTCGAATCCCGAATGTACCAATGAGTTTTTCTGAACTTAAGTACAGTGATTAGTCACACCACGAACTGAACGGTGAAGGAAAACATCGGTGGAGGAAACCTGCATACGTCTGAGAAGAAATTCAAAGGCGTATGTATAGTCGTGCTTGAGTAACGGCGATGGACTCGCCATCTGTCACGTTGGCACCTAATATACCTCTGGCGGAAAGTGGGTGTGTGGGTATTACCTATACACCTCTGCCCACCCCTTCGGGGACCCTTGTGGGAAGGCGTGAGGATATATTATATTATATTATTATATATTATATTATTATTAAATTGTTTCAAACATTCACAGACGAACACATTCCAAATGGTGCTGGCTACAGATGAAGTGTTCACTTACGCTATATTCAACTACCTCGAGATAAATTGGAGCTCCCACACTGAGGCTGGCGGAGACACGACTACTGGTGAAGGCGGAGTACCGGCTTACGTATGTATTCAATTTGATATTCTCATTAAGAATAGGAGAATAAGCGAGGAGCTGAAAAGAGATGGCACTATAAGTTATACAGAGTAGGCAACATAATGGGACTAATCCCTCTGCTGCCAACACAATATAACAATCCTCCCCCCTTCCCAAGGAGCTCATTATTGGACACCTTATTCATCACGTAGGAACTCAACACAATAAATTGTGTTATTTGGCTACGGACTTCTGTAAGGTGGAGGTCTTGCACTAGTCCAGCTCCAGCTCAGCTCCAAATTCGAACGGAAAAGCCGTTATGCCCTCCTTTCTCCTAGGGTATGTAAGGTTATAGTTATGTATATAGAGACTCGCTCTGCCTCGTGGTTAGTAGGATAGTTTAATATAAAAGTGAAAACTTTTGAAAGATATGAGTCGAAAATCTGCATTGATTGTTGTATTGTTTAGATCGGTTTCAACGCTGGTAACGGTACACAGAGCTATGAATACAAGCCCTACTCCCAAGCGTCTGTACTGAGAGATCTAACAGGGAGAGGATGGGCTAATGGCTTTCCAGGGCGGCACATATTCAGAATAGACGAGAAAATACTTATGGGAACGTGTAACAAAGATATTGGTGAGTAGAACGACTGCAGTGGTCAACATAAATGTAATATTAATGTGTTTTGTATCTAGATGATACGATTCACGTAATTTAACATTGTAAAGTCGTATTTCATAGCTTCGAAGCTGTGGTGGTCAAGTTCGAATAACGGCTGTTTCAAAGAGTTTTTCTGTGATTAGTTACACCACGAGCTTTACGGTGAATAAAACATCGAGAGGAAACCTGCATACGTTTAAAAATAAATCAAAGGCGCATGCATAATCGTGTTTGATTAACGGCGATGGACTCGCCATCTGACACCTTGGCACCTAAAATATATCTCTAGCGGGAAGTGGGTGTGTGGGTATTTAAAATTTTAAAGGACTTTACTACTTATCTAGTTATATAAATATGATCCAAGATATATAGACAGAAAGACAAAAGCTCCAGGCTTTTGGCGTATTGATGACAGATGAATGCCATCACATTTCAAGGATGCGAAAAGGAAAGATAAATTAAAAATCAAATGCCATCCTTTTTTTGTTAGACGGTGCTAATCTGCCTTTGATGTTCGCACCGGAGAGCGGCAACATGCTAGGAGGTACTATAGTCAACATCACTGGTCCATGCTTCAACCCCGATGACAGGATCACTTGTCGTTTCGACACTGAATCAGTGCAGGGAGCAGTAGTTGACGTGAACAGAGCAATCTGTGTGCAGCCGCGCTTCTGGCACAATGGCTACGCAAGGTTTGAAGTTGCCATCAATAACGAACCTTACAAGTGGAAGGGAAAATTCTTTGTTGGTAAGTTGGCATTTATTTTAACGATGAAATACACATAGCGTTGAGTCCCTCCCGAAGTAGAGAGTTCTCCCTAATGAATCGAACTTTTTGCATCATCAGAATTTCGAAATGTATGTCTGTTTATAATCGGCTCCTAGGTTTCAATTACTCTTGAGGTAAGGTAAGGTCAATCTTGATCAACAAAATGTATTACCTGTGTATGTACCACCTGTGTGTGTGTGTAATCTGTTGACGTAATTACATTAAACTAAATTAATTTAGATGTCTAGTAGAATTATTTTAACAACGCATATCGTGTTTGTCTTAAATAAGTACCAATGTGACTGTAGTTCAGCAAGCAGCAAGTCTAGTCTAGACTTCGAGCATTTTTCATTTTCAAAGAACTTCCGACATTCAGTGAATTTGATCTTCTCGATTAACCTTATTAATACTATACGTCTTGTATACAAAATAGTACTTAGTATGACTTTTTTCTTTCAGAAACACCGGCAACAGCCACCGAAAAAATCTTCTTCCCCACGAATGCTGTACATGAGAGATACCCACCCGAAATTAGGATAACTTGGGACCGCTTCAACTTGACCACGAACCTCAACGTGCAGCTGCAGATCAGTTTGTGGGGCTACAAGGAGGTCACCATTCGTCCCCAGTTAGAGTACATTGACATGATCGAGCTCGGAGTTGCTAATACTGGAGAATACGTCATCAATCCTCAGAATTTCCGGAATAGGGAAAATATTATGCACAACGATATGCAGTTCGGATTTCTTCAAATCAATTTGACCACACCCGAAGTTTTCAAAGGAGTTTCAATTTCTCCGTAAGTAGTTCCTATAAACGTCACGCTGAAATACGGAGAGAGAGTAAAGCGCCAGTCATTTTCCAATTTACAGACCGCTTTATCGTGATTTATCTTACATGCTCTTTGTTTTCAAGAACTCTTAACGTTTACTTCCTAGACTGTTCAATCAATTTGATCTAGGTAATTGTAACACGAACTTTCTCTGCCTTTTCCAAATTCGCATTGTATAACCGTTTTGTCAAATTTTCGTCACCCTTTTACGTGGATTTAAATAATCTTGAACCAATAATTGGATTATTAAAAAAAAAAATTTTTCTCATGAAAGTTTTATTTCTTCAAGCATAAGATATTATAGTACGAAACTTTAATATAATATTTATTTCTCTCCAGCGTGCTATGGAGTCGTCCCATTCCCTTAGGTTGGTACTTCGCCCCGCAATGGGAGAGACTGCACGGTCAGCGCTGGTCCCAGACCATGTGCAACAACTGGCTTAGAACGGACCGTTTCCTAAAGAACTTCGCGTCACAAGTGTGGGTGTGCCCTTGCACTTTGGAACACGCACTTCTGGATAAGGGCAGGTTCATGCCAGACGTTGCTTGTGACAAGGATACGAACCCCACTTGCAGATATCATTGGGGTAGTGTACACTGTGTTAGAAGTGGAAGTCCAAGGTAAATATTGATAATAACATTTATAATTGACTACACTGGGAAAATACATAAAACTCAACAATCTTATTTTTCAGTGCCGAAGGGTCAGGACAACAGTGTTGCTATGACAAGAATGGATTCCTCATGTTGTCTTACGACCAAATGTGGGGATCTCGTCCGTCAAGATCTCACGACTTCGGATTTACACCCTATAATGAGGCCAATAAGGTACGTTATTACTTAATAAATGTTTTCTGAAAATATCGTAATTTTTTTGCTAACTCGATTTCTTCTGTTTCTTTAGGTGCCTTCTTTATCCAACTGGTTCCACGATATGATTCCATTCTATCAGTGCTGTATGTGGCAAGAGGAGCAGGCTGTTGGCTGCGAAACCTTTAGGTAAGTACTGGCAATGAATTACTTTTGTAGAGAGTTTATATGTAAGCTTAATATTTTTCTACCCCAACGTAAAAGGGAACAAATTTTGAAAGACGAAACCAGGGAGTTAGTTTCGACGTTTCTTCGCTTTCTTCGCCTGGCAGGTTTCATTTTGAAAATTTAGTTTTCTATTTAATATGTGACGTTCAATAAGTACTCCTTGTGTCCCTTACCTTGAATGAAAGATTTTTGATTTAAAATGTTCACTAATCCGACTGGATGTCTAACCTTTTTCCGCTTCCGTATTTATAGATTTGAACGCCGACCCTCCCAGGATTGCGTCGCCTACCAGTCCCCAGGAGTTGCCGGCATCTTCGGGGATCCACACATCGTCACGTTTGATGACCTTCAGTACACTTTCAACGGAAAAGGTGGGTTTGAAATGGAACCTAACGACTTTTTGAGGTCTCCTGTGGCAAGAGGGCTAGTAAATATCACGAAGGTGGGAGGGGAGATGGAGGGAAAGGGCGTCAAATAAATCAGTCACCTATTGAATTATGATTACAACAGCACATCGCAATAATGTTGTTTCTTGTTCCTTCTTGTCCCTTCGTAAGAGCTATTAACATTTTTATAAACTAGCAACACACACAGGAACAAGAAAATCTTCCTGTCATTGATGGTTTATACGCCATTTACCGGTCAGTGGCATCTCACTGTTGTGTAAGCTGTACGGGGTGTCTAAGAAAATAGATCAGTTATCTTCTAGAAGTTGTAGGGTGCTGGAATATATCCACATGACGATGCAATAAAACAAATAGCTAGATAACAATATGGCAACATTATTAAAGAGAATATTCACTGCGTAACATGGCTTTGTAGTGTTTTCAGGCACTGTTCATAACTTTTTAAACAAATATAGTTAGTTCTACATGTATAACTATAGTTATAGCAGATTTTTATGCGAAATTAGGGCAAAGAAATGTTCAACTTAGAATATCTTTTGCTTTTGTTTACGTTCATTGGGTCATCATCACATACTTGTACTGTCCCTTTTCCTGAGACATCCTGTATAAGCCATTTGATATAATATGGCTTCTTCAGGTGAATACGTCCTCGTGAGGGTCGACCATCCGCAGCTGAAGCTTGATGTGCAAGGAAGGTTCGAACAAGTGTCCAGGAATATATATGGTCCCGTCAACGCAACGCACCTCACGTCAGTCGTCGCGGCTTCTAATAATTCAGCTGCTATTGAAGTAAGTCGTATTCATACTACCTGTGAATTAGTTGTAATTGATAATAAATCTTTACTAATAAATAAAATTAAAGTGTATGATTGTTATTTCAAAATAACTGAGTTTTTTAACTGCTAAATGATAATAATAAACACAACACCACAATTTAAATATATCATTTGTCGTCTGTCTGTTTGTTTCGGCTAGTCTCCTAAATGGCTGAATTTTGACAGTACTGTCTCTGTATAATAGCTAAGGTTATAATCCCTACTAATATTATAAATGCGAAAGTAACTCTGTCTGTCTGTTACCTTTTCACGGTTAAACTACTGAACCGATTTTAATGAAATTTGGTACAGATATAGCCTAGAGCTTGAGGAAGGATATAGGAAATTTTGTAAAAATGTTACCCTTAAAGGGGTAAAAAAAATGCTGCTTAATATCACTTTTCCGCGCGGACGAAGTCGCGGGCACAGTTAGTATACTAATATCATAGAAGCCGGGTTTCGTTTGTATGCGCACTAATCTTACGGATTGGACAGGCCATTTGCTTGTTTTTAACAAACTGATTAGAAAATATCACCGTAGTTCTGCTAAATGGAAACTAATATTTCCTGTAAGGTCGTTTTTAGTACTACCTCTCTTTCTCTATCTCTCTCACATATATGTATGTATGAATAGGACAGACCCGTCATGAAAAAGATGCAACCAATGTTTATTAATTTTAGGTTCGTCTCCGGCCAACTCATGCGCAATGGCGTTACAGACTCGACGTGTTCGCTGACCAGAAGCGGGTGTACTTTGACAGATCAGCACTCAGAGTACAATACTTCCCGGGTGAGATAAAGTTTTCCCTCAAACAGGCAAATTCTAAAGCCTCATAATTATTATGGTGAAAATAACAATCAAATAACTCTTCACAGGCAGAGAGGGACTCGGTCTGATGTATGTATAACTCTTGTAATAATATAATTTCCAGGTGTAACAGTTTACCAACCTATGTACATCCTGAACCAGTCGGAAATTGTCATCATGTTCTCATCGGGAGCTGGTGTGGAGATCGTTGAGAACAAAGGATTCATGACAGCAAGGGTTTATCTACCGTGGACGTATATGGTAAGATTTACTGAAGGGTTTGTTGTTTATAAGAACAACAAAGTTTGGAAGGAGTTAACCCCGCCTATTGAGGCTTGCAATGAAAGGGCTGTCGACCCTAGATACCCTGATCCTAGAACCTAGATAATCTGACTGAACCACCTTATTAAACCTTGAAATACTAACCAACAGAACCAAACGCGAGGCTTATTCGGCAACTGGTCCCTCGATGTGAACGATGACTTCACCAGACCCGACGGCACCTTAGCGACTGTTGATCTGAATAACTTCCAATCGGCACATAGGGATTTCGCTCATCACTGTAAGTTATTCTTTATTATAAAGTAACTGCCCAGCTAAGTTTGGGGAAAAAACCCTGAAACACGATGGCAGAAACATCTATCCAATTTTATTCTAAAACATTCTCGAAAATACTTCAACGCACACACGAAGTTCATCAAACTTGGTCTAGCCGTTTTAGAGGAATTCACTGACATACACATTCTATTTCCTGAAACATCCTGTATAATAAAAGGCAAATATTGTATATTTGAACGTGCTATTTTAAGCAATCATCGGATTAATCCAATTACTATCAGCTCTTGGACAAGACTTTACCTTATCAAATTTCCAGGGCAACTGACCGACCGAGAGCAAAGAGACATCGGAGTGGCGATGTTCGTACGAGAATACGGACGAACAGCCGCTTACTACAATGACAATGATTTCATACCGAACTTCATACGAGAGCCACAGGACTTCTTGCCATCGAATAGATCACACGATGTGGACAGAGCTAGGGAAATATGTCAAGACTCGTACCAATGTCGATACGACTACGGTATGACCCTCAACAGAGACATGGCGGAGTTTACCAAGAATTATTTAGCTTCTATTGTAAGTTTTATTTATATTTACTCATTATATCCTCACGCCTTTCCACAAGAAAAATATTCGAGAGTGGATATGCTGACCAGGTTGCGGTACCTATTTCCTTGCTTAGTTTTTTTATTACTACTACATTATTTAAAAAAAATACTACAGTTTTAAGCATGAATCATGCATCACCAACTCATTCTCCCATTGCAATTAACTTAATAACATCCTTGATTGTCAATCATACAATAATCAGTTTCCCATAATTACCACAAGGCTGTTCACACAAGGAGAGTCAATAACTGTTACATAATTTTCACTTACATTTATTCTGTAAGTGCAGCCGAAGCCTTTTGGGACTTAGGCCAAACCAGCGAAAAAATCTCGATGTACTCGGCAAGGTTTTCTACTCATCTTAAGCCAAATCGAAAAACCTCCACTTTTTATTAATTACATAAAACTGACAAAAGAAGAATACGATTCTATACCAGTTTCTTTATACATGCTCACCAGTATCACGTAATAATAATAGGCCAATTTTAATATTCCACCCCAAGACTCATTGCACTCGGCGAGATCATCTCCGGGTGTATCGTTGTGCATCCGGGTATGATTTCCGCTTGGTGTATCCCTTCATCATCATAGTATCCAGCCCACATGCACCCACTGCTGGATATAGGTATTCCTTACGTATGTTAAATCTCTCGAAGGGACATCTACATAGGCTTGGACGTTATCCCTAAGTTACCTTTCGGGAAAAGGGCCCGGCCCTCGTTACCAACCAACCAATAGATAAAGATACATTTTAATCAGCAAACATGCTTCGGCAAAGTGTACAGAGATATCCCTTTTTAATACTTTAAATGCTTACAATGTTCGCGTGCATAGCTAAGCTATGTCTCACTGTCGTTACATTGTTTTCTAATTGCGATGCATCTGTCAAGGTCCTTCATAGAATCCACGTAGACTCTGTACCTTTAGAACCCTTTACAATCTCCACAGTTGTCAGTGTAGCTATACCGTGCCTAGATTCACTAGTAACTCCAGCAGTTTCTTGTAAATTAAAGGTCTATTTGTCTGAGAAACATTGATCGGTAAATAAAATCTCCCTCTTGTAAACTTATTGTCACACTGCTGTGAATCATTTGTTTTAGCTAATGGAAATTGTGTTTACAAAGTAATGAGTTTTAAGAACTGCCATAATTTCGAACAGTCTTAATTTGTGCTTGAAGCGATAAAATCGTATCTCCTATCTATAATGTTACTATTACTATGTTTTTGCTATGGGAAATGTGTCAAAAGAATTGTATTGCTTAATTTCTGCTATAATGGGATACTCATGTCTTATTTTATTATAGACAAATATCAAAGAGCAAAACGCACGACGCGTCATCAGCTGTGGAATTCTGGAGACTCCTCGATTTGGCCGAAAGAGTAACTTCTTCTTCACGCCCGGAACTAGGGTAAGTGGCAGTAGAAACTTGTTCATTGCTATGCGCAATAATTATCTTGCGTCGCACCTTGAGATAGTGATCTAGAAGTAAGGTGAGGCAATTAAATTGCTTAAAAAAATATTGAGATCGCGCAATCGTTACTCGTGTATTGCTCCAGTTAAAACTAGGTGTGCCACGCGGTTTCACTCGCGTAAAATGTTATTATACTGCAGTCTGTATGATTACAGCTGCGCTTTTTATTATTAATACGCTTTTATTAGCTTGAGACGTATGTATGTTAGTATGTTAGTATGTTTGTATGTTAGTATGTAACGGAATCTTTGAACATGATTTTAACCCCCTTCAAAACGTCGGATTAACTCGAAATTTGGCATACTTATTAAGGACCGATGACAATTCAATATTTTAAACTCTTTGACCCGTTATCCTTGCTAGGATAATCAGGATCAGAGATTTTTTTAAATTCATTTTTGCACTGCTAAGCAAAGGTGCTGATGCTGATTCGAAAGATAAACTTGATAATACGCTACGTAATAATCGTTAAAATAATCATTTTCTATTTTTTAGTTGGATTTTCTATAAAAAGTGTATTTTTTTAGTTTTTTTAAACTATTATTTATTTGCGTATTAACATGGTGTACATATACATAGCCTTCGTCAATAAGTCTATCTAATACTTAATTATTTTCGCGTTCAAATAAACAAACTCCACCTCTTTGTGATAGCATTATAGATTTTTGTTAATAAATATTTTTTAAAAAGCGTTGGCCAGCTGTTAGCCTAGACTAACAAATAAAATACTCGGCCCAAATCGGTATCGTCTAAGTTATGTTCGAATTGGCGGTATTTCCGGTTATAGGGAATTGTCGTTAATTATTTTCCTCATGTGTCATAGTACAACAATTGTGTGTATTAGGTGAACTTCGAGTGCAACCAGGACTTCATTCTGATCGGGGACAAGCGCCGCGTGTGCGAGGACGACGGTCGATGGAACCTGCCGGATTATGGATACACCGAGTGTTTGCGTGAGTACTTTGATTTTCATACCATGTTTTTCTTTTTACAAATTTCATGACATGGATACTAGTCTTTCAGGTGCATACTTTAGATTTTTTTTCTACTTGTTATATTTTTTTTATTCTTTCACAACAAAACATTCAATAGACATAAACATTATTGTTCCTGAAACACGATCCAATGCCACCTATCGGGTCCAAATTAAACCATTCTCGAATCTATGAGAACACACACAAGAACAATTATAAATACTACAGTATTTGGCGCTTCGCTATTTTCACCATTACTTTATGTTTGGCATTAGATGACTAATTGCGTCCTGTATCTTACTAAATAAAATAATTACAAATAAGAGTACTTGAGGCCCAATGGTTGGCCTAGTAGTTGCAACACAATGATTGCAAGTTCGAATCCTATATATAGGATATAGCCTTTATCTATATCATATCCTATATATAATATAGGAGTATAGTGCCACCTTGAAACGTATATGTTCTTTGCGACTTAAAAAATGGCTTGAATTCATACAGTCACGGAATACAATATTAACGACGCGTCATCAGTAGCATAGCAGCGAAGGTACATAATCTAACAAAAAAAATATATACGGTCTAATAAAACTCAACCTACTCCTAGAACCTAGTATTATTATAACCCTATAATAAATATAAAGTAAATCCCCCCGTGGTTCGACCGCACACGAGTACGCAGTTTGCAACAAGTTTCTGATATAACTTTATACTCCAAACAGGTAACCAAGAGTATTCGCAACGTGCCCTGTTTTTGACGTGGGGCGTCATAGTGGCAGTTATTCTACCATTAGGCCTGTTGATTTGCCTGCTCTGGTTCTGGTGCTGGTTCAAGCCGAGATCCGAGGGCAAGGAAGGATTCCGTTTCGAAGACATACCACGCTCTAAGTCCGCCTCTAGGCTTAATCTTAGATCAACATCAATGGGAAATATCACTGATACGATGAAGTCCTCAACGCTTCGGAGCGATTCAGATGTTAAAACTAAATTACCCGATACTCCCACAGACGAGACACCGATCACTAGGTCTGGTATTGTTACACGCTCGGCTCCCCTCCCACCATCTGACCCCCAAGACGGTGACAGCTCAGGCATAGGCTACCCGGATTCCGGCTCAGGAAAATCTGACAAATCCAGTCTGCCGAAAAAGCGGCGTGGTTACGATAAAACCTACCGAACAAACGAACCCCTCCCCAATGTACCCGCCGTGGAATTCCCTGAGAAACTCTGGGATTTATCTGAAGAAGATTTACTTTCCTTAACATCCCCATCTGAAACTGAATCCAACCGAGATTCGACTTTAACACGCCCTGCAAAAGATATAGAATATTTGAGCAAGCCCCGCCAGACCGGACGTCATGCTCTTGCCAGTGACTCGGGCTATTCCACAAAGGACGGTTCCGAGGATCCTTACGCGCCAAAGTACGAAGGTCAATACAGTCCGATACCTTCTCAATATTCTCCGACCTACTCCGAGATTTACTCGCCCCCAATCAGTCCAACTTCGGACATTAGTCCGAGGAACACTTTTAACAATTCTGGCTTGCCTGAGGCGCCGAAAAGCGCTCCAGCTGATGAAATAAAAACATTCACGATGCCTGCCCAAAAGGGCAAGTCTATGGAGACTTTAATAGATCCACCCGTTGCTGAGCTGGCAACATTGAGCCCTCGTAGCACTATGGTGTAGTTAACACCATATATTTTATAGGATATTTGAGCCACCGTTCGTAGCATAGGACTATGTTTAGGGAAACGTAACTTTTCACTGCCTGTCCTTATGACAATGTCTGTGGGAGTACCGATTATTTTTAATAAATGTTTAACCTAGCTTATAAGCAGCACAATTTTAATATTTGCACATTAATTTACAAATGTTATTTTCGTGCAAACGTAATCGTGATTGGTCAACATGAGATTTTCCCATTTTTGTTTTGTTGTGTTTCAATAGATTTATAATAATTTATAAATTATATGAATTTACCTATATCAATAAACAATATCTAAAACAATGCTACAATATTCACATTTGGAGGAAATTTCTGTTCCCATTCGGTAGAATAACTTCCACTAAACGCCGTTACTGTTTTGGATGAGAAAGCAAGAAATAACTACCACTTATCGTGGAATAGAAATTTTCTCTGCGTGATGATGTGATTTTAATTTACTGAATCCTGAATTTGTGACTTTATTACTTGCTTTCTTATCTAACACAAACAAAGGAATGGGGTCATGTAAACAGGTGAGTGTCGCCATTTTTATTTGCAGTTCACAGATAAACATTAGGGCGTTGCGTAGATAACATACCTTCTGATAGCATTGCACCTGTTGATAAATTGAGATATTTTGGATAGTATGAAGATTACAAAGAATATTTACGGTCGAATTCTTATTCCAATCCAAAAAAATCCATCTGCAGTTGAATTTGAGCATTCAACCGCAGATGGGAATTTTTGGTTTTGCCATGTTTTTTATTATTTTTGCTCATATTGTTGTCAATCATTGATCCAATCTGTTTTAATGCTCATGTCAACATAGTATTACAGTCACTCTCAAACCTGACCTTTTTTACGGGTGAAAACAGTATGGATCCGCCCCCACGGAAGCAGAGATGGGGAACGCCAGTGCCAATTCTCTTTAAGGTATCTTTATTAAGCATATACTTTCCAAAAAGAGATCTACTTAGATTCATAGGACAAGACCAGCATGAAATCTTCTACCGGCGTTTCCTTCTCGTGTTCTTCCTTACTAAATCCTCGTGGCGCTAACAGGCAAGCAAGAGTACTCGTCGCGAACCCTCGGGGCCGCATGGGGTATCATCAGCGCCATCATGATCCCCATTGTGGTGGTGCTAATCTGCATCGGCTGGAGGATCCTGCTGCGGAGGAAGGCTGAGGAGAAGGAGGACGAGTTCCTGGCCATCAAGTAAGATAAAACAAAACGTGTTTGTGACCTAGAGCAGGAGAGATGCGCAAATGTGGCAGAGTCAATAATAAACGAATAGGTTATTTGTATATTCTACTAAGTACCTACGCGTAATATATCAAACGCGAAAGTTGGTGATTTTTGCCGCAAAAAATGGTGTTCGGAATTTTATGAAATTCGTCGCAAAGATTTTAGCTGGGTTAATACAAAGGATATGTTTAATTCCGGAAATATTATCTACCAATTAAATCCGACTTTTCGCGGATGAAACCGAAGGGCACAGCTGGTATAAATATAGTGTTGCACTCGAAACCGGCGAGGATTTTGGATGAACCGAAAGAGGTTTGAAAGTCTAAAGGGTATGGCACTCTACTTTCACTGCCTACCCCGTAAGGTTGAGGGGGAGTTATGTAGGCACATATGTTACCTCTTATGAATGGTAAAGATAGTGCCAAGCTCGAAGCCGCGCCCCACCTATTTCTAGTCGAGGGGGGTCGCAGGTTGCGTGTAGTATGACCTGAGTGTATAGTAATAGTAGTGTGCGTGTGTGTGTGTAGCGACAATACTCAAACATTTGTGGTAGGTTGCACACTAACACTATAAACAATAAGGAAGAATAGTGGGGCGCGTCTTCGTGGATGGTTGTCAGTATCTATAATGATGAGACTACAAAAGAGTTTAAAAAATTTCAGGACCCGTCCCATTGACCCTGATGAGTCAGTGAAGATAAACTCTGACGATGACAGCATCCCTTACAAGAAGGACAGCGCTGATGATAGCCCTGAGCCGACAGAGGGGGTGAAAGTAGTTGATAATGCAGACAATTATCCCTACGAACAACAGTATGGAGCGCAAAACCAGCCCACACAAAGACAGTGGGCTGGCGAGACAGAGATTAATTAAGTTAAAATTTAACCAGCTGTCATTACCTCTTACTATACTTACTAGATTATTCTAACAAACTTAATGACTCTCTTTTCTCGGTATCTAAGTTGACGCAAGATGGCGTCACGGTGCCATACATAACCTTACTAAAAGGCTAAGATCGCTGAATATTGCGCTGCTTCAACTAGTACACCGAGTACTGGATAGTTTAATTCAAATAATTAAAAATATTTCTGCCATGGATTAATTATTAATTGCAACAAAGTAGTTCTACAGTCTGATTGTTTGCTAAACTAAGCTAAGAACTTCTTCGGGTATTTCAACTAGATATAGGTATACCAGTAACATGAAATAGTAAATGTAGTTGACGATGAGACGATTTGTTTTTTTTTATTCATTAGATAGACATAGATAATATAGAAACAGACTACAAATTGATTGATATCAGTCCTACCTATCAACCTACACCTTTTGTAAATATTTTTACAAACCATCCCGATCGTAGTCTTGTAATAGAGTTTATAATAAAATTAATAAGCTAATTAAACAATTTTACTAACCAATAGATTTTATAATATCACGCAAATTAATGTTAAAATGATAGGTAAATATTGTAAAAATAAGAATACGTAATGTTTTATGTTTAAAAAAACATACATAACCAGTATCTATCCAAAGCAAATCCAAAGGATGTATTTTAATATAGAAAAAAAATATATTTGTATCCCACCATTTTCATAATAAAACTTTAAGAGTGACTTAAAGTGTTTTATTAGTTTTAATTATATAGGTTTAATAATATAGAGAATTAAGTGCTTCCGAGTGAGATTCCGTTGTGAAATATGTATCTTGGGTTTTTTTGAGTTCTATAAGAAGAAATATATTTTGCATTGTACTTTTAATTTAATTTGTGTGCCATCTTTAAATACGTGTATTATTCCATATCATAAATAAATAAATTATACGTTTGGTTCCTTTATTAGATATCGTTCTTTTTAATGCCTATCGCATCTCTACCAACTCGTCATTCATTCAGCATGCAATTCTGAAAGTAGCCAACCATAATCAAAGAATACATACAACCACCAAAGGCAATGCCGTTGTGGTCGAGAGGTTCGAAAAGTTGCTTGCAACACAAAGATTGCAAGATCGGATCTCGACTGGACCAATTACTTTTTCTGAACCTAAATACAGTGATTAGTCACACCACGGTAGGTACGGTGTAGGAAAACATCGAGAAGAAACCTCATACGTTGGAGAAGAAATTCAAAGATAAATGAGCTTCTTGTGAGATGTCCTTGAGTAGGTAATGGCGATGGATTCGCCATCTGTCACGTTGGCACCAAAAATATCCCCGGCGTAGATTGAGTGCGTTCTGTACTGCGTGTGTTGTTACTGTACGGTGGGTAGCTACAAATCTCTGCCGATCCCTTCGGAGACCAAGATATCAAAGTCTAAGGTACACAGAAGTAAAAGGGTTGGCGGGTTGATTTTAAGTCCTATTGTAGTGCAAGTCAAATAGTAATGATGTACCAATAAAGTACTCTTAGGCTGGTAACTTGAAATAAAGGCTACTGCTCTAAGGCTAAAAGAAACTAAGGCTTTCAGAAGCACTGTTGTAGGTTGCATAATTATTTAAAAGCTGTGTATTATAACTATATGATATTGATGCTACACATTTATTTATACATTCTAGTAAAAAAGTATAGGAATGTTTCATTGAAATTATTTCTCATCTGTATGCAAAAGAAAGAGATTAAAAGCAAAATATATAGGAAGAAAATTATTTTGTACCTAAAAAAACATTGTACTAAATCGTTAATAAATTATAAATAAGTTTTATGTCACTTCACTCGTATCGCAATAGACAATGTTCCCAATAATGATTGTCAGTTTGACAGGTTACAGATGTATTGTGTATTGGTTGGGTAACTTTGGTACCAAATCAAATAGCATTTTGAATTGTGTAGAATAATTTAAACGGCCAGATAACATAATGTAAACAGTTTTCATTTTGAGTATTTAATGTAAAAATGCGTGCTATTACAGCACAACTCGATTTCCAGTGTATCTGATCAACTAGACAGCGTCGTTTATTACGATGCTAGTGGCTAATTTGATGTAAGTAGATCAAATTAATTAATAACATTGAGACATGACTTATGCCTAGTTGTATAGTATACTAGTAGTATAGTAGCTAGTAAAACTAACTATCTGACTGAAAATTGAAGTACCTATATATCTATTTAATATAAAAAAAACACGGTTTCCTAATACTTTTAATGCATATATAATATATATGCTGATATTAAACTGAAGATGGGCAGAGTTTTTGTCATATTTATGAGAAGTGTGACACTGTTAAATCTTGCCAACTTTGTTACAGCTTTAAAACAATTCCTGGAGATGGTAAAATTGAAGTAATCAAGTGATGCACTAGTCACAATTGAAGATATGTGATCAAAATTTGTAAAAAATGAGCTTTAGATACAAAAATGTTTTGTCGTATCTGTTCCTCCGGCCATGGTTAAGAGTACCGTTTGTGATATGGATTGCAGTTTCCTTAGCATATTATTGGTGGCTGATGACAAGAATAAGTGTGCTCGAGTCACAAAACAACATATTCAAATCTCAACTCAGGTTATCTCAGAGTATCATGAAGCAAATCTCTAGTGCATCTAAAACAAATTATAAAGTGCCTGTTGTAAGTATGTTTTTACACGCATAAGCTATGATTGGTAACTAATTGATTCATAGGAATACCTAGGTACGAGACAACATTTAACACATTCTGTATAATAATATGAAATTATACAACAGCTCTATAATACTAATTATACAGCAGCTGTAATCTCTGCCTTCCTTCCTACACTCACTGAGCTCAACGTACACATATTTGGTGAATCACCTTAAATTGCGTTCAAGTAGATGGAACTCTGACTTAAGACAAATAAATGAAGACATTTGGCATAGGCATATACCAATATAATTAAACCAATGCTGGGTATAATTCAGAAACATGGACATATATTGTTAATAATAATAAGGAACAATTCTACACTTACAAGTCTATTTATTTATTTTAAATAACTAAAAAGGCAAATAAACTATTTATAACACAATTGTATAAATTTTTAAACACAGTATACAAACTGTGCCTACATTATTTCTTGTATTACCTCAGATATTCGGACAATGAGTGACATATCATTGGCAGCATGAGCTACTCTGCACTTGGCACAAAAAACACTTTGTGCTTACAGCTGGAATTATAGTTCTCACATTAGTTGGAGGGTAAAAAGATGAGAGATAGTAACCTTGGGAGCATCAATCATTCCATGAAAAATTTACATTTACTATATATTCTTCCAGATCCCAGATGCAGAAGGCACCCTATGCGAGACTGTTCACATAGCCTTAATATGCATGCGGAAGTGTACGAGGCAGATAACACCCATGCTCAAATCAATACTGCATCACCGCCAGAACCCCCTACACTTTCACTTCATGGTTGATTCTGCGTCACATCATACTCTTAGTAAATTATTTGATACATGGGACTTGCCTGATGGTAATTATTTGCATTATAAATAACAAGCAAAATGTAACTACTGCGCCACTCTCTGCCTACCCTGTGAGGTATTTAAACTACTTTGTGTCTGAGGGAATGCAACAGCCTTGCCGTCTGTCACATTGCTTGCACTGAAACATATGCTTATAGGGTGGGTAAATTTCAGGCTTCCAGTTAATCAATCAATATTTATAGTAATAAAAACAATACATAGTACCTAGTACAAATAAAATGCATACTTACTTACACATCATCGTGCAGAGTACCTAATGGAGTAGGCAGAGTGGTGCCAGTTCTCAAGCCTTACAGACCATGTACAGAAACATGGAACAGGGGTACCTAAAGCATGTTATCTATATTGTTTGAATGTTTATTAACAGTTCTTTAATTTTCTTTATTCTATTGTGATTATATTATCTTCCATTCTATATAGGCAGCTTATAAAATAGTCAGTCAGTGCATTGCAATTTCATGAAGTTTATTTAAAAGTCTTGTCGTCTATGCTAATGCTCTTTAATTCCCACTGGCTGGATACATTTATGTGATGAGCAAATAGAATTTAGTGTACTGTTTCATAGTACATATATTTATGTCGATACATATCATCACGCCGAGTGCCCAACAGGGTAGGCAGAGAGTATAGAGCGCCAGTTCTCTCTAGCTAGACTAATTATACATATTTATGTGTACAAGTATGTATAAGTAATTTGGAGCGCTCTCTGTCTTCCCCTAGCTCAACTATCTATATATGTATTACCAAAATTAATTAGGTTGATTGTATGTTAATTTTTTTCAGTAAAATACACGTGTTATAACTCTGAGCATCGCCTCGCACAAGTACAATGGATACCAAACACTCATTACTCCGGGGTGTTCCCACTGTTGAAGCTATTGTTCCCAGATATCCTGCCCAACACATTGAAGCATGTCATAGTTTTGGACTCGGATTTGACATTCCTTAGTGATGTCATAGAACTGTGGGCTATGTTTAGGAATATGACGCGCGATCAAGTGAGTTATTTTATTTTATAACATTTTCTTAAGACAATAGTATTCATTGGAAATTCATATAAAAATTACTGCCTGAGTAAAAATAAAAATAATGTTTTGGATGAAGCTAGTCACTGCTGCTGCACCTGACTAAGCGGTTACGGTTAGGATCGAAGGCTCGATTCAAAATAAAATGCTGTAATGTGAGGTTCTAAAGATTCCTGCAGGGTCGGCAACGCGCGAGTGATACCCCTGGTGTTGCTGGCGTCCATAGGCGGCGGTAACCGCTTACCATCAGGCGGACCGCATGCTTGTTTGCCACCCAAGTGGGATAAAAAAAAAAAAAAAACCCCATGCAACAAGAATTCTTGAAATAGTGGGCAGAGTAAAAACCTTACGACGAATCTTCGATCATCTTCGGATTTTTTCTATTCTTCCAAGAAGAATAGAAAAAAATCTGCATCATACCACTGACCAATCTATCTTTGTACCTTCAATATTATTGTGATTTAAGCGGAAGAACTAAGATCAAGCACGTCACCTTAACCCACCATCGAATTGACATGTGTCAGGCAAATGTCAACAAAATTGCAGTATAAAAAACCGCCATTTTCAGTTCATAGGTCTAGCAGAGAACGAAAGTCAATGGTATTTGGACGTCGCAGCAAAGCGCTGGCCAGCCCTCGGCAGAGGGTTCAATACAGGCGTGATGTTACTTGACTTACACAAGATCCGGCTGAACGTAAACTGGACAGAGCTGTGGCACGGTGCCGTCAAAGCCAGCAATGGTATACCAGCACAGCTAGCCGACCAAGATATTATAAACGCTATCATTAAGAGCAACCCTAGATTTTTATACAAAATTACTTGTCACTACAATGTACAGATGTCTACGCACACCGAAGTGAAGAGCTGCTACGGTGAAGACAGGAATAATGTTAAGGTAATATTTCTTTCATTTATAACTTACTGCAAGAAGAATCTGAATGATCTGTTTACCCTTCCGCCATTCAATATTGCTCGTTGAGATAGTTCTATATAATTATTTTTTTGTGATTATTAGATAAATTCTCATCAGTCAATGAAGCTTTAAAACAGAGGCAGTTAATGGTATTCATGAGAGGTAATGTTGGAATATTTTCTGAAGGACATCCATTTATAAACATTAAGCAATAAGAATTAACTTTAAATGTGCAGATGTTCTGTATTGTTATTGTAATTTGAAGTTAATTATAATTTATATAATATAATAATATATTTAATATATTCAAATTATAATTTGAAATTGGATTAAGTGTTTTCTTCTTGTATGACACTTGTTTGTGTATCTGATGAACCTCCTTTAATTTAAATCCAGGTCTAGTCAAGATTCTATTCCGTTAGTGTTCATGCTATCATTTTTTTTATACAACAAGAGTGGCAAACAAGCATACGGCCCATCTGATGGGAAACGGTTACCGCAGCCTATTTACGCTCACGATACCGAAGATTCACGTTGCACACGCGTGTTGCCACTCTGTGTTCGGAGAGTTATAGTGTGTTGGCAGCATAATGGGCTTAATCCCTCTGCTTCCAACACAATGTAACAATCCTCCCCCCTCCCCAAGGAGCTCTTTACTGGAAACCTTATTCACCACGTAGGAACACAACACAATAAATTGTGTTATTTGGCTACAGACTTCTGTAAGGTGGATGTCCTGCCCCAGTCGGGCAGCTCCTAATTCGATCTCTCTGTCTCTATCTGATATCTATAACTCATATAGAAATATCTGTTTTCGCACTGAACCACAGATCCGTGTCGATGTTCTTCTAGTACCAAGGACTATGTTCTCTTTCACTTGATTTGTGGAACTTGTTCAGCTTACACACATATATGAATCAGATCAAAGCAAAAGCGTCTCTCATGACTTATTGACAGGGAGATTGCGCTGGACAGAAGCAAGTGGAAATCATTTTTGTATGATTTGTTCGTTCACTTTAATTCTTTTATGATTATAGAAATAAGTACTTTGTATCTTTTTAAATAATCTTGCTATATATCTGTATTAACAATTTAATTCCTAAATAGTTATAATAATAATATTTAATGATTAACTTACTTACTTACTTACTTCCATCAGAGAATTTGAAGACAAGAGCACAGCTCTTATATTTATGCTGATTCTGCTGATACGGCAGTTTGTAGATGATAAATTATGTAAATGTTTCAGATAGTCCATTGGAATTCCCAGCTCAAGTACACTATAAAAGTGGAGGACGCAGATTTCTTCAGGAACTTGCATCAGGCTTACGTCAACTTTGACGGCGACTTATTGAGGGAGAAGTTACACAAGTGCTCAGCACCTGTAGACTACACTCAGAAGGTTCGTAACTGTATTAATATTATGAATGTAAATAAATGTATGTATGTCTGTCTGGGAGATACATTTTCACGCATCGACTGCAACGAGTGCAGCCGGCATAAGCCGTGGTGGCCGAGTAGTTCGAGTAGTCGCCTGCGACACAAAGATCGTGAGTTCGAATCCCGACTGACCAATGAGTTTTTCTGAACTTAAGTACAGTGATGAGTCACACCACGAGCTTACGGTGAAGGAAAACATCTGGCCTGGAAGGTCTGGAAGGCCCAAAAGCCTTTGGAAGCGACAAATCCAAAAGGCGTCCCCTTACCATCAGCAAGGCCGTCCCAGTAGTTACATATGTAGTATACAAAATGTAGGCGGTTATGTTTTAAGATGAACCTGTCGAGGATCAACGCGGATCTCTGCCTCAGCTTCCGCGCGGCGCAGCAACTTAAGCTACGCACACACCTGTACTACATGGACTACAGTTACACACACACTGACGCCTTCGACGTCACACTGGTCCTACAGCTCTCCATGGACCGTCTGCAGTTCCTCGATAGACTGGTCAAGTTTTGGGAAGGTATGTGTCTGTTATTACATTTGCTCTGCGGTTTCAGATGCGTTCATTGTGATAATAAAAAAAGCAATAGTTCCTTCCGGTTCCTTCAAATTAATTCCTTCAAGGGTTAATGTGTAGGCAGTACACACTCGCTTTCCGCCAGAGATATATTTTAGGTATATTGGAGCCAGATGGCGAGTCCATCGGCGTTACTCTAGCACGACTATACATATTTAAAGTGCCATTGTGACAGATGGCAAGTCTATCGGCGTTACTATCATATGTATATATATATCCTCACGCCTTCCCACAAGGGTCCCCGAAGGGGTAGGCAGAGGTGTATAGGTAATACCCACACACCCACTTTCCACCAGAGGTATATTAGGTGCCAACGTGACAGATGGCGAGTCCATTGCCGTTACTCAAGCACGACTATACATACGCCTTTAAATTTCTATCTATCATATGTAGGTATGTCTGTCAGTAATGGTGTGTGTGTTGATTTTGAAGAAATGAGAACGGACGCAAAGCTGAAATGTTTTTTTACGAAAAAGAATGCTATGGGGTTGATACGAGTTAATCCGAAGTGGAGCTAATTTGAAAATAAATATTTATTTTCTACAGGGAGCTTAATGTTTAATGAGTTAAATTAAATGCTCTGCCTACCCCGTAAGGGACTTGGCGTGATGATATGATGATGATGATGAGTTAAATTAATTAAATTGGTAGTTTACGCAAAAGTCATTAGTTGACAAGGTACTTTAGTTGGTGTTTTTTTTGTTCTAGGTCCGCTCAGTGCAGCAATTTACTTGTCAGACTGTGAAGTATCCGAATTAGAGAGCTTTATCAACTACCGTTCGGATATCCTAAGAACGAGATCGAATATCGGATACCATTTGGTTTTCAAACACGATTCGGTGAGTTTTTATCGTCAATCTTTCTTCACTCATCCTTTTTATGTGTCCAAACCAACGTAACATGCCTTTCTTCATCTTAACAATCACGCCCTCATTCAC
>JACCPG010000275.1:10747-65994 GCA_016069955.1 Drepana arcuata
GCGCGTGTTGCGCAGGCGCAGTGCTGGCGTGGGGCATGGGCAGCGAGGGCCAGCTGGGCAGCGGCGCCTGCGCAGACGTATGTGGCGGGTGTGTGTGTGTGTGAGTGTAGCGCGCGTGTTGCGCAGGCGCAGTGCTGGCGTGGGGCATGGGCAGCGAGGGCCAGCTGGGCAGCGGCGCCTGCGCAGACGTATGTGGCGGGTGTGTGTGTGTGTGTGTGTGTGTGTGAGTGTAGCGCGCGTGTTGCGCAGGCGCAGGGCTGGCGTGGGGCATGGGCAGCGAGGGCCAGCTGGGCAGCGGCGCCTGCGCAGACGTATGTGGCGGGTGTGTGTGTGTGTGTGTGTGAGTGTAGCTCGCGTGTTGCGCAGGCGCAGTGCTGGCGTGGGGCATGGGCAGCGAGGGCCAGCTGGGCAGCGGCGCCTGCGCAGACGTATGTGGCGGGTGTGTGTGTGTGTGTGTGTGAGTGTAGCGCGCGTGTTGCGCAGGCGCAGTGCTGGCGTGGGGCATGGGCAGCGAGGGCCAGCTGGGCAGCGGCGCCTGCGCAGACGCGGCCGAGCCTGCGCCCTCGCCGCTGCCCGCGCACTGCCGCGCGCTGCGGGTGGCTGCGGGCGGACAGCACACCGTGCTGCTCGTCGTAAGTATACACACACACACACACACACACACCTCTATTCATTAACACCTCGTCTCTAACTAAGCGAAGCTCCCACTGTGGGAACTTTTTTATACAACAAGGGAGCCAAACGAGCATACAGCCCATCTGATGGGAAATGTCGTAGCCTATTTACGGTTAAGATACCGAAGTATCAGTTGCGCGTTGACAATCTATGTCCGGAATATAATATGTTGACAGTATAATTGACCTAATTCTTCTGCTGCCAACACAATATAACAATCCTCCCCCCTCCCCAAAGAGTTCATTACTGGAGACCTTATTCACCGCGTAGGAACATAACACAATAAATTGTGTTATTTGTCTAGGGAATTCTATAAGGTGGAGGTCCTGCCCCAGTCGGGCAGCTCTAAATTCGAACGGAAAACCTCGTTATATGCCTTACTTCTCTGGAACTGGACGACGATATACACACTTATATAAACACACTAACTTTCCCGCCCAGCTTCGCTCGGGTCAAATTAAAAATTCCTAAATCGCGATTGCATAACCACCTGTCCGGTCCAATTGTGAATCTGAGGCATTCTTGAATCTACCTGAAAACACACAGAACTACACAATATGTTAATAACTAAATAGAACATCCAAGTTACACAACAAAATGTACACCAAAATATCTTAGGCGGGAATCGACCCCGCGATGTTAAGTCAAGGGACCTCTGATCACTAAACTGACTGCCGTATAAATTCTACTTCATAAAGGCACACCCATATATAACGTCACACGTAAGAGAGGGGACGAAGTGGATTACAGTGTCTCAATTAGTCCTTACTTTCTTGACTTCACATATAAATTAATGTAAAAATATTATTCATCCTCGTAAAATTTAATTCCAATAGTAGATTTTGTCTAGAATCCAACTTCTCGTTTGTAAATCCGGCTTACGATCTGTGTAAAAAAAATTTCGACCAGCCGTTGTGGCGTGTCTCACAAACGCGACCAGCTGTTGCCAAAATGGGGGGTGTAAAAAAAACATGTTACGTAATTTAAAGGCCCCTAACAGCTACGTTACAAACAGTAGCATGTAAAGGTGTTATCAATTTCATTATTCTGTGTGAATCCAGCTAGTAATCTATCTCTCTGCCAAATTTCATCCATTTCCGTTCAGGCGTTCTGGCGTTAATAACAAGCAATCATACATGCTAACAATTTATCGCATTTTTAGAATTCCTTCTACATTAAATTACTAGTTAAAATATGTACATCGTGTCTGTCTGTCGCGTTAACCTGCTGAGCGGTCACTACCCAAACTAATTAATAATAATAAATGTAACTAGACTAAAAATGATTGCGTTCATACAGGAGGAGCCATCGTCCCAAAAAGAAGAGTCCCCCGAGAGAGCGCCGGCCGCCGAGCCCATGGAGGCGCCGCCTGAACCTGCGCGGGAGGACTCGCCAGAGGTGGGGACTAGTGACACATTGCCCACAAGTTGCCTTTAGCGTTTATAAGGGTCAGCAACGCGCGAACAATACCCCCCCGGTGTTGCTTGAGACCATAGGCGGCGGTAACCGTTTATCATCAAGCCATGTTCTTATTTCCCACCATAGGGGTATAAAAAAGTATCTTAATCAATATTTATGAATACATGACGTATATTTTATCATGATAACTACCTGTAGGAATAGTCGTGTTTGAGACGGCTACGGTCTCGCCATCTGTCACGATGACACTTAAATATATCTGCCGCGGAACACCTGTGCAAACTTTCAGACACTTGTGAAATTGTATCAGGATATCAATAAGATATAATATTAAATAATGCCGAGTGGTTCGAGCAGTTGCCTGCGACACAAAGTTCGAATCCCGACTGTACCAATGAGTTTTTCTGAACTTAAGTACAGTGATTAGTCACACCACGAGCTTTACGGTGAAGGAAAACATCGAGAGGAAACCTGCATACGTCTGAGAAGAAATTCAAAGGCGTATGTATAGTCGTGCTTGAGTAACGGCGATGGACTCGCCATCTGTCACCTTGGCACCTGATATACCTCTGGCGGAAAGTGGGTGTGTGGGTATTACCTACACACCTCTGCCTACCCCTTCGGGGACCCTTGTGGGAAGGCGTGAGGTTATATTATTATTTATTTTATTTCGTAAAAATGCTAAATTTTTTACAAATTTGGTTGGGGCACATTTTTAGGTAGCAACAGACACCTGTGAAAGGGTGCTCTGGCTCTTCCTTATCTAAGGTTTACAATTGAATTGAATAACAACATGATTTATAAACTTATATATAATTAAGCTATGAAGTAAATATATAGACTTATTATTATATAGGGCAAAAAGGCAAAGCCAACGTCGTCCTCGAAAAGCGTGCGAGCGAAGACCTCACGCCCCAACGGCAGCAAGACACGCCGCAATTAGCGCCACAGATAAATACCAACCTGTGATATGTACAGTCGGGGTACGAAAAACATAGTCAATTTGCAAATACATTACTTAATCAATTCGTTGACTCTTGCTGCATTTTGAAAATGCGTATAATGTTACTGATTGTGCCCTGCGGTTAATTTTATTATTTCTGGAATAAAACATCGTATATTTGTACACATTAATCTATCTATGTGCCAAATTTTATCATAATTCCGCTCAATTTTTGCATGAAAGGCTTTACAAACTTAAAATTTTTTTTTGTACAAAAATCTTTATAAACTTTGGCATTTTCAATATTACTAGGATCCTTGTTTGGTATGATAATATAAGGGTAAATATTTGATCTACAGTCTACTTCCATATCAAAACACAAGTAGCGCCATCTAGTGAGAAGTGGTGAACTAAAATCTTAGAATACATTTTTCATCCACCAAGATGGATAGCAATAGAATGCAAATCAAAAATGTTCTATTTAATTATTAGTGTAACTGTCCTACATTTTTTTAATGCATCGTTGGCATTACTGATATAGAGCTCTAGTGCAAGCAAATTTCGTCTTTAGGTGACATGCCTTTCCGTACCCCGGCTGCACTAAATGTGATATGTTGAAAATTTATGGTAATTTGCAGTTTTGAAGGCCAATGATACGAGTTGAAAACACTTACATATAGCATTATCCTACTACTTACTTATTTACAAGATAAAACTTGTTTTTCGCTTCGCCTATCGATATTTATAAGCCTTAAAGTCTTGTTATATTAACGGAAAATCTACATTTTAATCTCATTAGTAGATCCTCAGATGAGAGCGTTCAAACACGCCCTGCCCCATTATTGGAATACAGACTAGCTAAATCTATTTCCCGCTATTTTGTTCGTGTAGACCTTACTCTATAATAATGTTACCCAGAGGAAAGGAAGAAATTCATCCCCTATTCAACCCTCTTTAAAAAAAATTTCGACGACAAAATATGTCTATCACCAAGGTTTCGTATTGCTGTACAAAAAAAACTTCGTTGTTTTTTTTTTTCAACTCGGCTCATCGCTCTGATTTTAGTTCGTTTATCAAATCCGGAGACTCAATTGACAGATGTCAAAAGCTATGCGGCCAGGTTTTCGGACGAGATTTATTGATTCTTCAAATCAATAATGACATTTAAATAAAAGGAGGATTTTGTAATTCCTCAAATAAAACACATTTAATTATTGGTTTTTTATTTAAAAAAATCTTGTTGCTTCGAGTAGCAATTATTTCAGGTTTGACATCTGTCAACTTAGTCTCTGTCTGTGGTGTAGAGGCGAGGGTTCATGTTGTAAAAAAGTATGGTCGTTATTTATGAGGCTGTTTAGTGTTGCCAAATGTAACAATATTATTATATTACTGAGTATTTTTTTTGTATTTGTGTTACAAACTAAAGTTGATTGAGAAAACAGTAGATAGAGGTTCAGGTAAACGTTTGCCGGTTAATTGTCATGCGGTTATGGTTTTTGTTACATTTATTTTATTTTATTATATTTTGTGTTGTCCCATCCGTATTCTAGACTCTCTAACGGTTTTATAGTTAAATAATCGGAATAAACTTTATATGTCTAAAGAACAATTTACGAACGAATAAACAATGTGATTGTGCCTGGAATAGACCAGTCCCTTAAACAAAATCCTTTTCTTTTCTCGCTCACACTATCCAATATCTATTTTTTTTTACAATCACATTGCAGTATAAGACAACCCCTCTGCTATACAACGGATAGCCCGAACGTGATCAGAAACTGATTTAATAGAAGAGAAGAGTTTATAAAAACTTGAAACGTTTATGAAAATGAATGTAGATGAAGGAAAAGAGGTGTTTAAGTAGAGATTGGCGCTCTACTATCATTGCCTGCCCAAAGAGACGTAACAATGTGCATCGTATATCCTTTTAATGTATTGTATGCAGTCAACACAAATATCGTGCATGGTTGTAAAATGTGGTTCATAAACAAAGTCATGTTCAATTAGCTTTTTATGTTGCAGAAAGTTAACGGTGACGAAAAGATTGAGACGCCCATGGAAGTAGATGACACTGGTGAGTTGTTTTCATTTCTATAAAGGTCGGATGGTAAGCGGTTACCATAGCCCACGTAATGTTTTGGCCAAAGGCAAAACCGTGTGTATGAAAATCTTTGATTCATACATACTCTAAATATAAAACTACAGCTATCACTATTTCCCAGAAAAAACTTGCTCGGATTAAAATGTATGATATGACGAAATAAGAAAAGACTGATGAATGTAGATGAAGATCCCTACTATTATATAAAACTAACCTTAACTAAACCTTATCTCCGCAGACGCAGTTAAAAAAACAGAACAAATTCAGGAACAAGAGACGGATAAGTCTGAAGCGCCGGAAAAAATGACAGACGACGAAACTGAATCAACGGAGCCCGCGACGGAAGCCAAACCTGACAGTGACACCTCGAGCCAGGGCACCGACGACAAATCGCAAGACGCACCGGACACCCCAAACACCCCAGACACGCCGATCACCCAAGACACCCCAAGCACCCAAGACAAGCTCAACGGAACGCCAGAACCTGAAATAGCCGAGGCGAAACCCTTAGAATCTATCCAACAGCCGTTGACAACGACGGCGTGATGGTACCACAGGCGTTACTAGCATCGTAAACGCTGCGTCGACATTATATTTAAGATTTTTTAACCGACTTCATATTATAAGGTGTTATGGATATGTTTACAAGTCTGTATTATGTTGCTGTTTTTCAAAATTTGTTATTGACGCAATCGAGTATGTAATGCTAAAAATATAGTTAATATACTTTGCCAGTGCAAGGGTATGGTTTTGAAGATATCCATACTTGCGCAGTTGACATGTTTCAACAAATCAAACCCTTTATGCACACGAAAAGCGGTGATAGCCGAGCGGTTGAAGTACATCGGACAATGTTCAAGTTTCGAACCCCAGTGGTCTGTATCAATGAATTGTCTTAAGTACAGTGATTTATCACACCACTAGCGTAACGGTGTAGGAAAACATCCAGAGGAAACATGCTTAAATTCTAGACTTCGATCTTTCGCGTTGATACACCTACTTACCGTTCCGGGGACTTTTGTAGAGAGGCGTGAAGTTATATATAATAAAACTCTTTTGGTTATCAGTGTGTCGGATATTACAATACAGTCGCTTAAATAAAATGGCGTTACAAATGTTCTCTACTTTCCATCGCTTAAGATTTATAATTGCTTGAACTCACTGCGAAGGTTCTACTAAAATGTTGCGCCCTGTAAAGCGCCACTGGTCTTTGCTGCATATATAAATAACTATCGTGTTATTATGTACTTTAAGTACCTATTTATACATGGGTTAACATGATATTTAATTATAATAAATAACTAGATATAATGTCGGCGACATATTTTTTTATACCAACGGAGAGTATTGCAAAGAGAATTGTATATACTTAGGTTCCGAGTGGAAAAGTTGAATTTGAATAAAAATATAGATGTATAGCAGCGTACATTTTCAATGAAATACATACATGATTGATCTAATGCCCTTCGTATTGATAAGTATCGATAATATAGTGTTGTCCAACGTGCATTTTCTTTTGTATGGACAAGTTTTTACACGAAAGATTTAAGCGAATTTTGTGTAAGATATGGTGCCACAGTGAAACAATATTGGCGTTTGAAATTGTCTCAAGTATGTCTTCTCAGTTCCGCTTAGAAAGAATGGGTGCTAAAAAATATTCGGAATAAAATTACTACTAAACCAATTTCGATGGTGTTTTTCAACGTCTCAGCCAGGTCTAGTTTTTACTTATCAGTAATCGGACAGCAATTTATGAACATGTATGGGTGTTTGGGGTCACTGGCATGGACATGCTTGGTCCTTGGCAAATTTTATCAATATAGGTCGAGCCGTTGGACGGTAAATAGTTAAGCTAATAAAGGTACAATCTTATTAATAATAAACCTTGTTTTGTCAGTTTTTACTCCTAAAATTATTTCTTTTCACGTAACTGAATTTAAAAACCCTTTAATTTACATATACTCACATAACTTACGTCACATACATGAATTCAAAATGATTTAATTCCGTACAATTGTTGTATGATATTAAACAAAACTTAATTTTGGACGAAACTCCGAACCGTTGGTCTAAATAAATAAACTACTAATTTAGGAGTTCTTATACACTTTCAGACTCCAAAACATACTTTATACTATTGCATCAGAACATATTGCATAGTCAAGTCACCAAAGATTAGCCGAAATTAAAATTTGCGAAACACTCAGAAAGTGCTATTTTGTGCCTTTCAAGATTTGACCTCTAAGATTCAATTTGAAAAAACACGATCTGTGTTATTATGGTTATTTAGATAATAACACGGCCCCACAGAATTGACCAGCAATGAATCTTCTTTCAAAAGTATTTGGTGCGATTTGTGCGTAGTTTACACGAATTCGGAAAAGTAATTATATAAAAAAAAATTCGTTCAGTAATTGTATCTATGGCAATTTTATCCACTTGGAATTCGTCCAACGATTGCAAAATGGCGGTTTAGGCGCGTAATTCGTCACATCCACGGCAAACTTACGAAACTGCCTTTTTTGGTAAAATCGGTATTTTATAAAAATCTGTTCTTCATATCGGACTACACCCCGTGGCAAACTTACGTATTTCTATCACTAACGGTTACAGAATTCAAGTTGTCCGAATCGATATTTTACGCTAATACACCCATAGTAAACCTACCAAATTGACATACGATATTTTAGCGTGGCAGAATTTAAGGAGGTTGAAGCAAAATGTGCCATTGTCAACTTCCGAATCTGACATATTCGTAAATTTACTATGGTCTCTAACATCAATATGTGGGTAAAGTAACTACAGCAAATACGCGAATTTGACACATTCGTGAAGTTACAATGGCATAATATCTATATGTGGGTAACGGTGACCTAAACCAAATATGCGAATCTGACATATTCGTGATACAGTGGTATCAATGCATTATTAATAAGTGAAATAACTTACGGCAAATGTACAAATCTGACGTGTTTTAATAATCGATTATTAATCTATAAACGAAATCTTCTCTAACGCGGCAAAATTTAATCGAATTTTAATAACAATTTTTTTGTACTATTAATTATCATATATATAATTATCAAGAGAAGATCATCACAGTAGAAGTCCCTTTGGATAATATTTTTTATTTTAGGGTTGTCACATTCTTCGCCAATCTGCCAAATGCATCTGGTGCTTAGAAAACTAGCACTAGAAAAACCATAGGTAATAGTATTTAATTTTAGAGTAAGAAGAGGTTCATTTTCATTTTCACGCCACAGTATGAGTTATAGGCTACGGTCAGACTCTCTTACTAGGATCTGCCTATACATTTTCTCAATGTCCCCTGACAAGACATATTTGTATTGGCGAAAACGTACTAGGATGTTAAATAAGGAATCTTGTATAGTAGGGCCTACCATTTGGAAGTCATTAACCGATATACCTGAGGTAGTGGGTTCGGAAGCATTAAAAACTACTCTTAGCTTAGTAGTTGCGCTCTTTTCTCTCATTACCGGATGATGAGGAAGAAAATAGGAATTAGGCAATATTTGATTTGACTCTGAAAGATGGCCGAGTTCATAGTACTCGTGAATAAATTGAGAGTATAGCTTTTTAAGCTCAGGATTTTTTCTAAAACGAGTTTCTAAACTAAGAAACCGCTTTTTAGCTATGTGGTAGGATTCTCCTAGACAGTCTAATTCGTCTTTAAGTGGGATACCTACACAAAAACGACCATTACTTTCTCGGCGAGTGGTGGAAATGTAGTGCTCTTCGCAAAGCTTTTCTTCCTCTGAATACTCGTAGGCTTGGATTTGAGGAACACTTTCGAGTTCCCAGAATTTGGCTAACTCTTGATCGAGATTAGAATTTTCTTGATTTAATATAAAATTGCATATAGTAGGTTAATTAGGAGTGACTTGAACTGTAGTAGTGGGAATAGGCCCGGCGATGAGCCATCCGAGCTTAGAGCTCCGAAGGTTAGGGTTATTAGCCCCTAAAGAGTGCTGTTTAGTACCTATTAAATCCCAAAATAGGTCAGCACCTATGAGCATATCTATAGGGGATGATTCATTGAAGCTGGGGTCCGCTAGTTCAAAGTCTGTTAGGTTTAGTTGACTTATGTCAAAGGAAACTTTAGGCAACTTTTCTGTTATTGTTTTTAGAACTAAACAAAACATTGATACATTATATGTAGAAGTATTAGATTGGAGTTGGAGAGCGCAGCGATCTGGGCTCAAGTTTAGGGGGTTGTTACCGATAGAAACAATACTGACATTTGATGGCTGAGGAGTCAAGTTGAGTCTTTGCTTTACACTCTCAGTGATAAAGGACGATTGGCTCCCGCTGTCAAGTAGAGCTCGAATGGTAATAGTTACACTGGTAATTGGATTTGATAGACGCACCTTGGCGGTATACAATAAAACTTAAATCGTGGACAAAGCGGCCATAGCGATAGAAGAGGTACTAGGATTAGACTTAGTTTGGTTATTGGGGAATGTATGTAACAATGAATTGTGTCTCAGTCTGCATGAACGACATGAGCCCGGAAGCTTACAAGTTTGAGCGTTGTGACCGGGCCGGAGACGGTTTGGACATACATTTAGTGATGCAACTATGGAGTTCCTATCTTCTGGAGTTTTAGACTTGAATGAGGTGCATTCATAGAGGCGATGACTGCCCTGGCACATGGCACATTCAAAATTAGGCTTAGAAGAAGGAGTAGTCTCCTTAGAAGATGCAAAACAAGACTTAGACTGTATCTTAGGCGGAAGTGTATAGGGAACATGTTTAGGCTTGTCTAAACGGTAATTTCGATTGACTGTTTCGAGGACGTCTGCACGGTTCTTTAAAAAGGAAAAGAAGTCATTTAGACAAGGTATGTCGGATAATGTATTCCTATGCTCCTCCCATTTAAAATTAGTACTGTTTTCTAACTTTGCCGATAGGATATAAATAATTAGAATAATGGCGCTAATGAATCTAAATAGGTTTTAAATTTGGTTACGCGTCCCTTAATAGAACCGCGCTTAAGATTTTAATTCTTTAAGTTTTGAAGCCAGATGCTGAGGAAGCAGAGGAAGTTTGATCATTATTAAAATAAATATTTACTGGACTTTTTGTATGAAAGAACAGCTTTCGTTTATTTACCAATGTCCAAATTGGATATTTTTCTTTTGTTACTTACGAAAGTGGCAGTTTCGTAAGTATACCAATGTCTAAATTAAATATTTTTTGTAATCACTTACGAAAGTGGTACTTTCGTAAGTTTACCCCGGTCTAAATAAATATCTTTTAATTTCCGTCTATGATGAGCAAAGTTACGAATGTGCTTTTATTTCTGATCCTTGTAAAGTATTTAATATCCGTTGATTAAATCTTTAAAATGCTTCATTTTTAAAACCAACTGTACCAAAATAACGATTTCACAATTACATTAGAAAAGATAAAAATGTTTTTATATCTTCAAAACGCCGTCCTGTAAAATTCAAATTTAGCAGATTCGGAAGTTTACCGTGGATGTGACGAATTGATGTGTCAATTAATTTGACACTGATTATTTTTGTGTACCAGCGGAATAAGGGGCTTATAAAGTGTAGTCTCTTGGAGCTCGAGCATAATAATTCAGTTCTAATAAAAATAAACAAAATATTTTTATAATTATGTATTATTTCAGGTTGTTGTAACTTCTTCTGGTACCTACAATCATATATGAAGATTCAAATAAGATTTGCTATTAAGTTTGTTTTAGACCCGTAATGTAAGTGTTTATTAACCTTATATATTTTTAAATATGTATATATATACTTGTGTGTGTGTGTGTATAAAACACATGTTTTTGGCGCAGTGGTATCAAGGTGGTAAGAATTTTGTCTGGTGAGATCAAGTCAAAAACCAATATTTATCACATCATCCCACGATTACTCTGTTACAGACTTAAAAAATAGGAGGTTCTTAATTCGTCTGTACGTTTGTTACACGATTACTACGCTTTACATACATATATATAAATTTTATTCTATTATAATTTGATATAGATATCTCTACAAGGACTCTACTCTCTGCTCAGTTTCTAGTAAAACCTCTTACAATAGCAAAAGTGGGTGTTGATGAAGGGACATGGACTCGTTGCGTGTGTTGTGAAAGAAACGCTGGACTATTATGTAGTATGTATGGTACCGGACTATCGTACTAGTGCTGTGCCTTCTATATAAGCTTTTCATTATAAATTATCTTTACATAATAATAATTTCCTTGTTTCGGACAACCATATGAACTACGGAACTGTTTAAGAACACAGTATACAAACAGTACTTCAAGTGATTAAATCTATAGTACGTTGGTATGGTAGGTATGGTGATAAAGATTACAATGCAAAATCGACCTTGTCTTAATAATAATTAACGTGAAATATAGTTCGCTAAAGTTAAAAATTACCAGAAAATAAATCTCTGATACTCTAAACTCTAAAGGCACAGTTTGTAAGTAATATGTCAAATACTTGAAGTACTGTTCATGTGTTTACTACGTGAGGCGAACGCTCGTACGCATTTAACTATTAAAGTTGCTAGATTTAAAAATAATTGTAAGCTATTCGCGTGTTATGAAATAAGAGTAGACGTACAAAATGATAAAATTATGCGCCGCGGTACCCGTTGACTATGTATTGTTAACTTTATAGATTTCGTACGATCATTGAGAGTACAATGTACGGACAGCATGCAATTTCATGATTGTTAATACATAAAGTCTGGCCAACGAAAGCGTGACCTGGGATTTTTCTTAAAAGTTTTATATGGCAACATTATTAATCTGCCAAAGATACGTCAAACATATGTCAGTCAATGTCAGTGTTCTGCTACGATTTCATATTTGCGTTAAATTTATTGCTTTATCATGGGTAAAACATTAAAAAGTAACGTGAGGAAATTGCTAAATACGATGATTAGTAAGTTTAGACAAAAACAAGTGGAGCAAGAAGTTGTTTTCCAAGAAAAACAACAATGTTTACTTGCGATCTCGGATTTCTTAGGTTAGTACGACTTTGTAATCATGATACCTAATATTTGTATGATTACTCTATGCATTATTATATGTTTTGTATTTACAATATTATGTTACTAATTCTTGTTTATAGATAATCTTGGAGATATTCAAGGACTCGGCGACATTAAAAATACTGTAGAAACACTAAGAAATTTGGAGAAGAAATCTTTGATAGAAACTCAGACTAAGTTCCTAGAAGAAATATCTTCACTAACGGGTACGTGTTTGCATCAATTTGGAGTTATAATAATTTATTTACTTAGTTTCAGAAAGATGTAGGTATTCAAAGATAAAAATTATTTCATGTCTAATTTTATTATTAGTGATTGGGTAAAAAAAAGAGTTCATTGTGTTTTTCATATTGTCAAATTGTTGAGAACCTTCATATAAACCAATATTACCCTTTATTTTGCAGAAGTCGGTGTCACGACATTAAAAAAAATTAAGAAGGAAGGATCTGTGAATGAGGGCGTGTGGTCCACTCCAGGTAAAAAACGTCCTCGCAAAAGCTCGATTTCGGGTTTAGACAGTTTTGATGTGGATGCAATTAGAAATAAAATCAATGAATTTTATGTTGTGAGAAAGGAGGTTCCGACATTACGGACATTGTTAGAAGAATTACGTTCTAGCATTTGCTTTAATGGGTGCAGAGAAACTCTGCGTAAGATATTGATTGACAATGGATATGAGTTTAAGAAAAATAAAAATGAACGAACAGTTCTCATTGAACGTTTTGATATTGCTGCTTGGAGACATCGCTATCTACGTGAAATAACTATTAAACGAGCTCAAGGAAAACCAATAATATATCTCGACGAAACTTATGTACACAAAAATTATAAACCTAAAATGTCCTGGCAAGGTCCATCAACATGTGGTGCTCCGCAACCCAGCCCATTGGAACATATTTCTTCAGGAAAAAGATATATAATAGTTCATGCTGGTTCTGAGAAAGGGTTTGTACCCAATGCACTGTTAGTTTTCAGTACAAAATCAAGATTAGCAGACTATCATCATGATATGAATGCAGAAAACTTTAATAAATGGTTAGAAGAAAAATTGATACCAAATTTGAATGAACCCAGTGTTATTGTGATGGATAATGCCAGTTACCACACTGTACAACAAAATAAAATACCTACAACTCAAACAAGAAAAGCTGAAATACAAGAATGGCTTACATCCAATGGAGTAAACTACGAAGATTATCTAACGAAAGCCGAATTGTTATGCTTAGTAAACAGACATAAACCTGAACCCCTGTATGTAGCTGATGAACTTTTAAAACAATATGGCCATGAGGTACTAAGACTGCCACCTTACCATTGCGACCTCAACCCGATCGAACTGATATGGAGCACAGCTAAGCGTATGATTGCAAAAATAAATATCAATCTCCCTGCAAAAGAAACAGAATCTCTCATAAAAGCCTCTTTTGGCCGAATAACTGCAGAAGACTGGAAAAAAATGACAGACCATGTAATCAATGTGGAAAATAAATATAAACAAAGAGATCAAATAACAGAAGAAGTATTGGAACCATTTATTATAAGTGTAGGTGATGACGACTCCTCTGATACAGACGAGTCCTTAGAGGTTGAATTTTTGGACTCTGATTTTGAGTATGATGATTAGAGTCTGTCTGTCTGATAAAACTTCAAATAAAAGACAAAGAGATGTTTCATCGCTAGTAGCTATATGATGGTTTAATAAATAAATTTACATTTATATAATATTATTGCTTGTTTTTTTTAATCTCACACATCCATGACAGTCTCCGACATCAAAAGGAGCTGCTCACCCACCGCATAAGTTCTGTACATTTAACATTTAAATAGATGGTGGAATCATTCGGTTTGAAAATAATTTATTAAAAAAAAATTGTCAAGTACCAAAACAGTTTTCTCCTACTATAGTTAGTAATACCATGTAAAGATTTTTTAAATTTGCCGCGATTTCTCAGGTCACGCTTTCAGTGGCCAGACTATATTTAACTATAAATGTATTGTGTTTTCCTAATAAAATAGTAGTTTAATTTGGCTTTCATTTTCAAACGGCTTTGTCTAAGTAATAAGTGTGCAGCTTGATGAAATAGTAAAATAAACAACACTGGCTTATTCATAATGGCGCGTGTCCAGCAAAAGCCCGCCAAACCCAAAATTCTGACAGCTGTCATCGGCAAGCGATTGAAATAATTGCAGCGATACCCCTGGTGTTGCAAGCGCCCATGGCGGCGGTAACCGCTTACCATTCGGCGGACCGCATGTTTGCCACCAATGTGTTATAAACATTTCCGAAATACGGTTCTAATCTTTGAGTAAAAATATTTCTTTCTGATTAATGAGGAATACATAGACGATTAAGTAGTCTTATTTGAAGCGGCGATAGACTCATCCGTTACGTTGACTCCGGTAGACATGAAGATAGTCTATCATTCTTACAATGTGGTGGCCCTCTGGTACATCACACTAATCGCCAACAACTTATATAACATAATAGCGGACGCCCGGAGTGTTACTACACTAAAAAAACATTTTGTCCATGTTTTTAGTGGTCTAAAACTATCTTTCGCCTTTTAATGCCGCATCATCCGCATAATTTTTTTTATCAAAATTATATAGGAATATGAGAAAAAGGAGTGGGATATAAGAACCCTGAGGAACATTTGGAGTAACAGAAATTTTAGATGGGAGAATTCATAGCATCCGAATCTACATTTTTAATACGATTGGAAACATGCAAACGAACACAGAAAGTTACCCTTGATGCCATTAAATACAATTTTATTGACGATAGAAGAGTAGAGTGGTATGATCAATAAAATTTTGATGAAAATGCAATGAGATTACTTCAATTCTTCTGGAGCGACGTGGTAAGGACACCGTTGAGAATGGTAGATTTTTATCAAGGTGTTTTTCTTCAGTGTCCAAAAGATTTGTAGACCGATATTTCTTCGACCCACGGAGGTGTCCTCACGATGTTAAAGAATGTAGATAACAATGTTCAGAGTACATTGGTGGCGTATATAAATAAAAACAAAACATCTTATTGATAAAATTTATTATGCAAAAGGCTATAAATTGCTTTATGGAATACAAATAGTGTCGCGTTCTTTCATGCACAAACAAACTTGACGACACTGCTATCCTAACTCTCACTTACTAATAACAAATATTCAATGTAAAAATCACATGGAAATTTAAATTGACAAACGGATCCAAAAAATTATCAAATTTACACATCCATCTAGCATCCGTTCTAGTTGGAAGTGTCATTTATTAAGCATAAAAAAATATATTTCGAAAGTGAACAAAAAATAGTGACGTAGCCTATACACCGTTCCGTTACACGCTAGAAACATTTTGACAATGATAATAATTATCTTAATGTAAAACTCTCGAACAAGGGAATGAGAACGGGTGTTGAATGAAACAGTCTAACATTTATCAATAATTCAATCATCCGTATAAAATATTACTCACGGAACGCAAATTTACAAACTAAAATATGTTCTAACATAGTAATTTGGTTATATCGAGATTGACAACTCTCGCATACAATGAGATTGTTTTCTTTAAACAGCTTCAACTTTTCATTTTTCGAAACTACGCAAAATATGCACGTTTAACATTGACACAACAATAATTTTATATGTACCTGACATACCTGACAGAGAAAATGAAGCAATTCAGTTTAGTTTCTAATTTCTGAACGATCCTTTGGCCACTATGTTGGTAGCACTGAAATCTAATCATTGTTCATTGAATCTGTTGGAACAAGAGTAAACTTCACAATTGTGGGAAAGTTGTAAAGTTTGCGAATGCATTGAAGACAACTACATATTACTTCGGGTATTCAGATAACTTCAATGCATATTCACTTCTTAATGTTTCGTGAATTACAGAGGCCTAAAAAAAACATTTGAAACCAAAATTGAAACGCCACATTATTTTAAACGTTTCTAAATCACAACAGTATATGGAAGTGACAGATAATTCATAAAATAAACAGTACTTAAAATAATGTGAACTCAATTACTCCCCAATTTCACCATCGTCTGCATCTTCTGAAAAACACCAAGAGACAGATATATCAATTTAACTGCCATGACAGGTCTGCTGAAGTCAATTACGTTGATTAATGACAACTATGATGTGATGACAGGTCTGCTCAAGTCAATTACGTCAATAAATCACAATTATACAGTAATGACAAGTCTGCTCAAGTCAATTACGTCGATTAATCACGATTACAGTGACAACGCGTCTGGTCAAGTTAATTTCGTCGGTTAATCTCAATTATACTGTGAAACCCGGGCTGTAGAAGACAATTACGTCGATTAATCACGATTAAACAGTGACAACGGTTCTGGTCAAGTAAATTTCGTTGATTAATCACAATTATACAGTGAAGACAAGACTGGTCTTGTCCTTATGAATTCTTTTGGATTACTTCGATTAATCTCTTTTCACTTTCACTCAAAAACTACTGAACGGAATAAGATGACATCTTTTTTTTTATACAACAAAAGTGGCAAACAAGCATACGGCCCACCTGATGGAAAACGGTTACTGCAGCCTATTTACGCTTACAATACCAAAGTATCACTTGCGCGTAGCCACTCTCTGTTCGTAGAGTTATACTGTGTTGGCAGCATGGGACCAATCCTATGCTGCCAACATAATATAACAATCCTCCCCCCTCCCCAAGGAGCTCAGTGGAAACCTTATTCATCGCGTGGGAACACAACACAACAAATTTAGTTATTTGGCTACAGACTTCTATAAGTCTATAACTATATATAAATTTCATTAGCTGTATTAGCGCAGTACTTACCAAAGTGAGAGCCATTCGAGTGCTCCAGATTGAGCTGTCGGAGCCTGGCGGCGGCATCGTCGGGCTGATCTGACTCCTCGGCATCCTCGAACAGTTCCTCACCTAGACAAACAACACAGCAACAATTAAATTGACAGCATCGAACCCGCGACCTAGCACAAAAGACATCACCATCGATACAGACATTCGCCTGGACTACTATGACAAAGAGCCGATATATCAGACCCTTGGTGGCCGAGTGATCTGAACAGACGCATTCAACACAAAGCAATCTTTGTGTTCGTATCCCGATTGTGTCAATGATCTTTTCTTAACTTAAGTACAGTGATTAGTCACACCGGTTTTACGGTGAAGGAAAACGTCGAGAGGAAACCTGCATTTGAGAAGAAATTCAAATACGAATGTACAGTCGTGCTTGGGAAACATACCTCTCTCCACTAGAACCCCTTCTACAAAGAATATGAAGAATAGTTACCATCATAGAAGTCCTCTCCATCCAAGTAAGGGTCGTCTTCGTCCACCTCGTCTGCAGGGTCAGGGTGCAGAGACTGGCCCTGGCTCATAGCAGAGTACATAGCTTGAAGATCATTTTCGTTCTGAGGTATAAACCTGTACAAAAAATTTTAACATGTACATGTAGTGTTGACATCTACTCTCTCTCAATCTCAACCCTATTGTGAACTCGGCGTATAGACATAGATAGTGCCATTCACGAAGACGCGCCCCACTATTCTTCCTTATGTAGGGGTGTGAAATGTTCCACTAATATTTGAATATTATCAGTACACACTGATTATCTATGAGTGCACACGAACACTACAATTAATAGACTCGGGTCATACGCCCCGCATACCGAGACCACCTCGACTAGAAATTGGTGGGGCGGATCTTCGTGGATGGCACTATCTATGTCTATATGTCTATAATTATATGTACATACATACATATAATTATAGACTGTGTACTTTACTATATTTTACTTACATTATCACGCAGAGTCCCTCACAGGGTAGGCGGAGAGTAGAGCGCCAGTTCATCTAGAATTCTAGACTAACTTACCTCTTTCGCTTCTTATGTAAAGTAAATATTTATTGATTTTTATTTACTTTTCAGAAGAAATCTCCGGCGAAAAGTAAATGAGTGTGTGTGTCACACCACTGCCTACCCCTTCGGGGACCCTTGAAGGCGTGAAGATGAAGAAACAAAGGAATATCATAATATACATAATTGTTATCAATTCATAAATTAAGCATGTAGGTAACTGATTCGTACCGAGTTGTAACAATGCAAATGCAAAATGATAACATCCGACCTCATAAATCAGTAATTGTTTTTATATTGTGTGTGATGTTGTATCATCTTTAGTATGCACTCGGCATTCTAGCATAGTTTGATAAACTCCACGTACCTACAGCTAGATTACATATAAATAGCAAATAATTTCTCGGGCAAAGTATAGCTTTAATAAGATAAAAGGACATAGTTCGATTCTACATGTATAGCTTTATCATCATAGAAGATTTTTATGCAAACGTATGGTAAAAAAAAACAATTTATAATATAGTGCGCGGTTGCCGCCGGACAGGACAGGACAGGACACTTGCAACACCGACCGCTCGCGTGCTGGCGCGTCACCCTCATATTTACATTAAAAAAAAAACATTTATTTTGTTTATTATACTTCCACATCCACAAGGGTCCCCCCGAAATGATTGGACTTTTTGCCGGACATATTTTTAGGTACCAACATGACAGACAGTCCTTCACTCAAGCAGGACTATATGTGTATGAATTACTTCTCAAACGGTTTCCTCTCGATGTTTTCCTTCACCTTAAAGCTGTTGTGACTAATCACTGTACATATGTCCAAGAAAACTCAATAGTATAGCCGTGATTCAAACTTGCAATTGTTGTGTTGCAGGCAACTACTCGATCCACTCGTCCACCATAGCACTGGCTCTTACAAATAAATTTTACAGGTTAAAGGTTGGGAGATCAAGATCCTCACCTAAGCTGAGTGATAGGTTGATCATCGGCATCAAACTCTTCATCATCATTATCATCCTCATTAGCATCACCGCTGCCCGACTGCTGGGTCAGTTCTGGGAGCCTGGGAAAAAATTATTAAATTAATTTTGACACTGAATAAGAGTAGGTGCACTCTATGACTTTTCCTTGTTCAAAACAAAACAACAAAACAACTTCCATTAAGTATTGTTCCAAAATTAGGCAAACTAGCAAACTTTTTTATTTAAATCAATAAAATATATAATATACTTATCAAATTAAAATTGTATTCTACATTGCATTCAAACATAATTGATTGACTTCTATTAGTTGTAAAACTTGAACAGGAAATCAGTTATGTCCTAACTCTCTTGATACAGATACCTGAGCTCATAATTGAGGACCATGTACAATGCTGGAGACGGTTCCCTCTGCACTGCGTGGAGTGAGATGCTCGGGTATAGGAGCGATATGGTTGGTGCTGCGGTGCCTGACGGTCTGACTCCTCCACCCCATATAACATTACTGGAAATAATTAAACTATTTAGAATGCCTATCCAAAGGGGGTCCATTGGAGTCCATTGTTGGGGTGTATGAGATAATGAGAGGATAGTTTTTAATTTAATAGGAAACACAGTAATTTAATGTTTAAAATGTGTTTCCTATATCACATCCCTCACAGTGGGTAAGATTTTATTAAGGGTATTCCCTAAAAAAATCTTTAAATAATATAATTTTGAATTAATATCTTGGACATATTTTTAATTTGGCAAATATTGTTGTATTGTATTGTATTGGCATCCTATTTGTTTTTGTAGATGTGTGTGTACAATAAAGGATTTAAATAAAATAAATAAATATTGGGTCCCAGTCCAAACATGTGGTTCACACACAATTTAATGTATCAATTTAATACAATCAAGAAGGGTGTGAAGATTCCTGCAGGGTCAGCAATGGGCAAGTGATACCCCTGGTGTTGCAAGCGTCCATAGGCGGCGGTAACCGCTTACCATCAGGCAGACCGCATGCTAATTTGCCACCCAAGTGGTATAAAAAAAAATTATTAATGTGGGGGGGGGGGGGGTCACAAATATAAGCAAAATGTGGCCACACATTTACATCTCAATTATTATTTGTGATGGAGGGTCGAAATATGACTACCAAAGGAGAGTGGCATCTTGAAAATACTTCATAGATGTACCCTCAATTATTATAAGTTTTTACTTATAAACAATTGTCTCACTATGTTCATCATGTAAATACTGTTGCGTTTTCGAATTTTACAATGACCATCCTACCCTTTCTTTTTTTAATATAATTTATAATAATTAAAAGGTTGTATTTTCATGAGATTTTGAGTATCGATCTTCTGTAAATCGGATCAAATTTAAACAAAGCCATCACACAAATAGTTACCCTTACATTGCAGTGGCAATGATTAATTTAATACCCACAATTATAATAATATGGACGAATTAGTAACAAAAGAGGATACCGTCAGAATTAAGTTAGTTCTTTAAACAGGTGAATACTTACTTTTCTGTGATGTATATTGTTGCAGTGCCCAATTCCTGATCATTTACTAGGAGTTTTGTATAAGGAGATTGGAACAAAACGCCATCGACCGGCGCAGAAAAAGTGGATGATACAACAACCATTGTTTCTTTTCGGTTTCTGTCTACTGTAAAATGTGTTAATATCCTAGAATAACACTTCACACGCGTATTTCATAAGCTAGCACGTCGATTTTTTAGGAAAAAATTAAACAAAATGGGATGTTTGCAAAGACGCAATGCATGCCCGATCAAGTTGAGCAAAATAATCACAGATGATACATTCATTACACTTTAAATACTACTAGAACGTTTCGATCACAGATAGCAAATCAAAACAAATTAAATAAATTGTATTTGTAACTGAATGCATGTAAGATTACGTAAATTTGTTATCAAGTTTAAATTGCGTTGTTTTAAGGGAAATATCTGAGTTTGTAGTTATCAGTCACTATATATATATCCTCACGCGTTCCCACAAGGGTCCCCGAAGGGGTAGGTTCTCTCAGGTTTCCTCTCGATCTTTTCCGTCATCGTAAAGCTCGTGGTGTGACTAATCACTTACGTTCTTAAGTACAGAAAAACTCATTTGTACAGTCGAGATTATATATATTAAAATAAGTATATTAATATTTTTTTTAATTACTTATTTATTAATAGTTTCTCCAACTAATTATAAAATGTGACCTATTCTCAGTTCTGTCAGGCATTTTGTGATTCTGTGTGTCTTGATATTCTGTGGTTCTTCACGGGTACCTCTGAGGGTACCTCAGAACCTGAGCTCAGAACAAAAGTTATTGTTCTGAGACGGGTACTTACCAAAGACTGCCAAAGACTGTTACAGTATACATTGTAATCTTTGGCCAAAGACTAATATTGAAGGAGTTTATCTATCTATATTACTTTACTCTTTGATGAAGACATTACATACAATGCTTAATATTTGTTTCGAGATAAAAAAAAACTGTTGGTTGATTTGATTCAAATATAATGAAAACATATATAAGTGATTTCGTAAACTGTAATGAGACAAAAACGGTATATATTTGTGCCGACTCAGAGAGAGATGTTAGTACTATTTAAAAATAATCATTAAATAAGTTGAGCTTTTCTGATTCAATAAGCAATTAAACTCAACAAAATAAACTAATCATCTCGCGTACCCATGCCCCTAACGGAGTAGGCAGATATTGTAAAGCTCTAGTTTCCCGTAGAATTCAGACCTCTTCCTCTCCATGCACATTTCTCATTTCATTTCATCTTCAAGCCTCATTGCCGGTTTCGAATACTCGACAACTCTTATTGAAATAATATCCTGCAAATAATAACTTCATGTTTTATTATTGTAAATAGGTACCTGTTAGAAATACGAATTTTAGTTATACAGATTGTTTCAGTGTTTTTATTTGATTTGAAGAGATTTTACTGAGAATATGTTAATAAAGTTTTTTTTATATTTTCAGCCTTTGGATGATCTCGGTAATACATTTGAAGAAGTTAAATATTACAGGCTAGAAAATGTCGTATTTGCTGAACCCTTAAATACAAATTTAACTGAAACTGGAGAACTGTTTTACAGAAGTGGTAAGAACTATATGAATTTTCTTTAAGTATGTTTTTTTTTTATTTATTTCTGTCTAGCTAACAAAGTTTTCTATGACAGAATTTTTCTACCTATGCTTTTGGGCTCAGTCCTTAATCTATATATATAAAAATGTTATGTTGGTTTGTGTACGCTTCAAAAACTCAAAAAGTTCTGCACCAATCAAGCTGAAAGTTTAGCATGATATAAAATCCGCATCACGGATTGTTTTTATCTATTTTTTGCATCAGACATATCCACAGCGAAGCTTGGCAGGGTGCAGCTAGTTTTTGATAAATACTATATAAAATTTTTCTACCTTTGCTTTTGAGCAAAATTTTTCATTGTTTATGTGTTTTTACATACAGGCATATAATCGTGGGGTAGGCAGAGAGTGCTTGCCAGTTCTCTCTAGACTAACAGACCATTCTCTCCATCAGACCAGTCTATTATGTCACTCATTATCTATTAAAGCTTAATTGTGGCTGTCTGGTCAAAGCTTTGCAAGTTCTGGTGATAGTCGTCTAGTCTAGTGGTTAGTGATCTTGACTGCGAAACTTGAGGCCGCGGGTTCAAATCCCGCTGAGGGCAGATATTTGTGTGATGAACATGAATATTTGTACCTTAGTCTTGGATGTCCTATGTATTTATGTATATATCTATCTATATAAGTAAATATATTGTTGTCTAGTTACCGTAACACAAGCTTTGCTTACTTTGGGACTAGGTCAATTTGTGTGGAATTGCCGGATAGATAACATAGTCTTAAGAATATTGTAATTTTTATTTATTGTATTCATATTTCATTTTTATATAGTATTATTGTATTTCTATGGGCCTTGTTGCCTGAAATAAATAAATGAATAAAAAAAATTATAAGTATGCCCTGTTACCATACTATTTGAGTTTTTAGTCCATACATTTTGTAGCTTTATTTGTATGTTTCTCTTATAAATGAATATGTACTTATAAATAAGATACATATCAATAAAGGTGGTTGATGCTGTGGGCACTGTACTTGAAATATTTGTATCTATTATAACAGATACCATAAAACAAGATAATGAAGAGGGATCTACATTCATAGACAATATAACAATGCAGAAGGGAGGAAGTGAGGCAAATAATAAAGTTGATGACAAACATAGTAGTCCTTTTGATTGCCCACAGGTAATATTTCTTTCTTTTTACATTATTAAAATGGTAAACAAGTATGGCTGCCGAAATAAAACTCTCAGTCAAGGCCCGTACCGCTCAAGAAGTACCCTTAGCATCTACAAAGTGTCTTGGTCTCGTCGCTATTGAGAGTCAAGGTTGCATTAGCTGTAAGTCTGGATGTGGCGATTGCGTTCGATCGGGTCTAGCATCGCGGTCTTCTATCGAAGCTACAATCCTATGGACTGCTTGAGGGATTATGCAAATGGGTCGCCAGCTTTCTGTCCAGCAGATGCATAAGAACCGTCGTTGACGGTAGCTGCTCCGATAGCATGGACATTAATGCAAGGCTCTGTGTCCCGCAAGCCGCGAACGACTTGTGATGACGAGTCTACACATGATGCCCATTTCTACCTTTACCACCGCACCTCTCGCCATCGACGGGGAATTCATCCCCATACCTTGGAACCATAAAGATCTTGTAAGTCCTCGCTCAGGTTGTGGAAAGAGCTCCCCATTGAGGTTTTCCCTGGAGAGTACAGCATGGAGTTTTTGAAGTAGGGTATGAAAAGATTCCTGCAGGCTCGGCAACGCGCGGGTGTGGTGTTGCCAGCGTCCATAGGCGGCGGTAACCACTTACCAACCGTTCGTCCTTCTGGGACCCTTGTTGGAAGGCGTGTAGATATATGATTCAATTTCCAGCAACCCTGTGGAAGGTCTTTTAAAACGAAGAGGCTGATGCGAGCCCACCTACGTAAAGTGCACTGCGCTGACAAAGCAAGATTTATCTGTGAATACTGTTCCATGGGTTTCCCTGCTCTGTACCTGATGAGAAGACATATCCTTACGCATGAGGGGAAGAGAGTGAAGTGTCCTGTCTGTTCGCGCATGCTGAGTCCACGAACTGAGTTAGTTTCTCCATCACATACATTTAAATATCTTTATCAAAAGTCGTGGAAGGGTCGAATGGTTCGAGTGTACCAATGAGTTTTCTGAACTTAAGTGATGATTAGTCACCACGAGCGTACGGTCAAGGAAAAATTCAAAGACGTATGTATAGTCGTGCTTGAGTAACCGCGATGGACTCTGGCGGAAAGTGGGTGTGTACTACCTATACACCTCTGCCTACATCTTCGGGGACAATTGTGAGAAGGCGTGAGGATATATTATTATTATTATAACATATCACGTTCCAACTACCTAGATAGAATATATCGAATAGAATAGATCGGACGTTATACGTCAAGAGTACTCGAAACCGACGAGCATGTATGAAGAGACTGATGAATGTGGACGAAGCGAAAGAGGTACGTAAGACTAGAGAGAACTGGCGCTCTATACTCTCTGCCCCGTTAGGGACTCGGCGTGATGATATATTATTATTACTAGCTGTCCCGCCCAGCTTCGCCCGGGTGAAAAAGTAAAATTTCCTGAAACACGATCGTAGCGCCATCGGATCCAAGTGTGATGTAAGCTATCCTATCTTTCAAGTTGGTCCAAACTGCACACGGTGTGCAAATTTGATTGAAATCAGTTAAGTAGTTTAGGAGTCCATCGCGGACAAACAACGTGACACGTAATTTATATATACATATTAAGATTATATAATTGTCTCCAGTATGCGCGTCCATCTGTTGTCCCACGCCGGCGTTCGCAATCACGTGTGTCGCGTGTGCAGTAAGCAGTTCACGAGGAGCTCGGTGCTGGCCACCCATCTCAAGTCTGTCCACAGGAACCTGTGAAATTCGGTAAGTGGAATTATATGTCGAACCCAATAGCCAGTCTGCCAACTAAATGCTGGGCCCTTTTTTACCGACTACAAAGAGAGACTAGACTAGACTTACTTTTACTAGAGCCGTGGTGGCCGAATGGTTCGAGCAGTTGCCGGCGACGCAAAGGTCGCAAGTTCGAATCCCGACTGTACCAATGAGTTTTTCTAAACTTAAGTACAGTGATTAGTCACACCACGAGCTTTACGGTGAAGGAAAACATCGAGAGGAAACCTGCATACGTCTGAGGAGAAATTCAAAGGCGTATGTATGGACGAGTAACGGCGGTGGACTCGCCATCTGTCACGTTGGCACCTACCTATACCTCTGGCGGAAAGTGGGTGTGTGGGTATTACCTATACACCTCTGCCTACCCCTCGGGGACCCTTGTGGGAAGGCGTGAGGATATATTATTTATTATATACTTGAACGGCCCCTAATGTTTGAGTATTATCGGCACTCACTGATTACCTATGAGTGCACACGCACACTACAATTAATAGATTCGGGTCATACTCCCTGCATCTTGCGACCCCCTCGACTAGAAATTGTAGGGCCCGTCATCGTCGATGGCACTGGCTGGCATATATATGCGGAAACCAGCCTTAAAACTATTTAAGGAATATCAACTAGACTAGCTCAGCTCGCAAATCGGTATCGTTCTATGCTAGGGTCCGTACCCCACAGGGGGTGCCCTCAGCTGGGTTTGCTCAGCACGTGACCTGCCTTGGTCTCGCCATTGTTCGGTAAAGTAGCAAAAGTTACCCGAACTCACTACGAGAGACGTTTAAATAAAAGTCTGTTTACTTCGGGAACAAATGCCCATGGGCATGTGTTTTGTTTTATATACAACAAGAGTGGCGAACAAGCATACGGCCCACCTGATGGGAAATGGTTACCGTATCCTATTTACGCTAACGATACCGAAGTATCACTTGCGCGCTGCCACTCTGTGTTCGGAGAGTTATATGTACTGTGTTGGCAGAATAATAGGACTGATCCCTCTACTGCCAATACAATATAACAATCCTCCCCCTCCCCAAGGAGCTCATTACATGGAGACCTTATTCACCGCGTAGGAACACAACACAATTAATTGTGTTATTTGTCTACGGACTTCTATAAGGTGGAGGTACCCAGTCGGGCAGCTCTAAATTCGAAAGGAAAGCCCTACCTCTCTTATACTTACCTAACCTTCTAGATTTGTTTTTGTGTAGTGTTCATAAGTGCGGTGCTATAATGTATAGTGTGCGATGAAAATTCCCTGTGATAGTATAAAATGTTGAACATTGTTGAAAATTGTTACGCAAACGTTTGAGAAGAAATTCTTAGGCGTATGTAAAGTGGTGGTTAAGTTACAGCGATGGAATCGCTGTCTGTCACGTTGGCACCTAAAAATATATTTCTGGCGGAAAGTGGGTGTGTGGGTACTACTTATACACCTCAGCCTACCTTTGGGGACCCTTATTGGAAGGCGTGAGGATAATTATAATTAATTGGTGCCTTTCCACTACATACGCCATTGAATTTCTTCTCAAACGTATATAGGTTTCCCCTCGATGTTTCCCTTCAACGTAAAGCTCGCGGTGTGGCTATTCACTGTACCTACGTTCAGAAAATCAATGTTTCAGTCGGGATTCGAACATGCAATCTTTTTAGTAAATTTTAATGATATAATTAGCATTTTCAAATGACAATTAAAATTTGAATTGAAAACGTGAACACTGTTATGCGTTGCGAATGACGTAAATCCGTGGAAAACATATCGTAGCGCTCTTGTCTGTGTGTGACAGCTGTAATTTATTTATACCTAGCCGTGCCCGCGACTTCGTCCGCGTGGAATTTAACTATAAAGTTATTGTTCAATTTCTTGCAGTGAAAGTAGCCTAAGTTATTCCTTTTTACATTAGCTGTCTGCCAGTGAATGTCCCGTCAAAGTCGTTCCTGCTGTTTGTAGAGGCAGAAAAATAATAGCGAGTAATACATACATGTATTTAATAAAAAGCGGTCTATTCTCTCTGACTACTCCATAAGAGACTCGGCTTGTATGTATGTATGTATGAAATTCAATGGCTATGGCGGTCATGTCAAGTGCCATGTCATAAAATATGTGATTTTTTTTATAAAGAGATTATTTATTTTAAAAACTCTGCTTACAATAACCTCTAGTTGTCTTGTTGATGGTTTTACAAGCATTTTTTTGTTAAATAAATATAGATGATTAGATTTATGTTGCCACTTGAGAAAACATTTTTTTTCTAAAACGTTGTTGTAACGATATATTGTACTTACCTAGTGCGCAGTTTCACATTTTATATTTGATTTCATATGTAGATGTTTTTCAGATATAAAACATATTATTCTATACTAGCTGTGCCCGCGACTTCGTCGGCTTGGACGGCTTTTTTATCTTTCATAATTTTTTTTTCAATAAAAAGTATCCTATGTTACTTCTAATACCTCCAAGACTATGTGTACAAAGTTTTATGATGATCGGTTAAGTAGTTTTTACGTGAAAGCGTAACAAACAAACTTACGTTCACATTTATAATATTATTAAGGATATTAACCCAGAAAATAATCTATGTCTGTGCTAATTTTCTTCCAATTCCGTTCAGCCGTTCTGACGTGATTGAGTATCAAACATTCCTCACATACTTTTGCTTTAATATTAGTGGATACAATTTTTTTCCATCAGCGAAAATCTTTAACACATTTTTTAACAAATTTTTAACACGCATTTTTTCTATTGATTTGTTTCTCAAATAATTAAAATTTTATTTAATAATATTTTTTTTTAAATACGTGGGTATATAAACTTAATAGTCTGCTAAAGGGCTAAGCTTTAACTTAAGCGTAATTTATCTTCTATCTATATTAATATTGCGAAGAGGAAAGATTTTGTCTGTCGGTTATGATTTAATTCAAAAACCATTCTTCTGATATTAAAATTTATTTCAACGCTAGCGGCCCGTCCCGGCTCCGCCCGGGTGGACATTGACTTTTTAAACATTTTGGCTTTTTTTTTCTTGCAATTAAAATAGCCTACATTAATCAGTGATAATGTAGCATTCAAATGGTGACAGAATTTTTTAAATGGTCCAGTACTTTTGAGCCCATTCTCCTCTTTGTAATATTGTATAGATTAGAATGCATCCTTGCCGAATAACATTGGCTAATATTATGGGAAATAAAGTTTACTTCGTTGAAAAAGCGATCGTTGATATAAAAATGTACGCGGGTGAATAATTGGGGGATGGCTATAAAATAATAATAATATATACTCCCGCCTTACGAATAGGGTCCTCGAAGGGGTAGGCAGAGGTGTATAGGCAATACCCTACAGAGCATGGCTAGTTTTGTATAAACATAGCATGTTGGCCCGGTTGCGTTTATGTAGATTTTGTCTAAGGATTCAGGTAGAAGGACTATTTCCTCGATATCTTCACGCCTTTCCTCGCGAAGGGTGAGGCAGAAGTGCAACACAAAATCATACATTGGCCCGAAATATACATTTTCGGTGCCAAAATGTCAGATGGCGACTCCAACGCCGTTACTCAAGGACACACATACGAATTTCTTCCTAAACCTATGTAAATTTCCGCTCTACATTTTCTTCACCGTAAAGCGCGTGGTTTGAAAATCACTACTTAGGTACAAAAAACTCATTGGCACAGGCGGAATTTGAACTCGATTTCTGAGTGTTGTATGCGGGTATGCCACCCGGTCGTATGCAGGACAAGTCACCGAAGTTTTATGATATTTGGATGAACATTTTAGGAGTGCATAGACCACAAACATACTTACATTGTATGTATGTATATATATATATATATACACATACAATGTAAGCATACAATACAGCTAGTATATATATATATATATATATATATATATATAGCTAGCTATACTAGCTGTCCCGCCCAGCTTCGCCCAGGTGAAAAAGTTAAACTTCCTGAAACACGATCGCAACGCCACCAATCGGGTCTAATTGTGATGAGCTTACATCACAATTGGACCCGATAGGTGGCGCTGCGATCGTGGTTTTATCCTATCTTTTAAGTTAACTGCACACGGTGTGCAAATTTGATTGAAATCGGTTAAGAAGTTTAGAAGGAAGGGACAAACAACGTGACACGTAATTTATATATATATATATATATATAGATAATAAGAAAGATATATCCACACACCATCCCATAAAAGTCCCCGAAAGGGTAGGCAGAGGTGTATAGGTAATACCCACACACCCACTTTCCGCCAGAGGTGCCAACGTGACAGATGGCGAGTCCATCGCCGTTACTCAAGCACGACTATACATACGCCTTTGAATTTCTTCTCAGACACGTATGCAGGTTTCCTCTCGATGTTTGCCTTCACCGTAAAGCTCGTGGTGTGACTAATCACTGTACTTTGTTAATAATTAAATGTGAAATTTAGGTGGGCCGATAATTGTGCATCTGAGTGTATATATGTATTACTAGCTGTACCCGCGACTTCGTCGGCGTGACTTTTTTATGTTTAGTAAAAAAAAACTATTAAAAGTATCCTATGTTACTTCTAATACCTCCAAGAATATGTGTACAAAGTTTTATGACGATTGGTTAAGTAGTTTTGACGTGAAAGCGTAACAAACAAACTTACATTCACATTTATAATATTAGTAAGGATTATGCTCCGTCTGTTTTGGGCTTTATAGTCCGCGTGGAACTAGTTGGCCGCGCCTTAGGTAATGCACTTTTACACACAAATTATATATTACATTTTTGTATTTTTTTTTCTAATCTAATTTTAATTATATTTTTTTTTATATGTTTGTCACGACTTGACTCAAAAACTTTTGTTTAGTTAAATACAGGTTGCCTAAGTTACTCCCTGTTGCATCAGTTATCTGCCAGTGAATGTCCCGTCGAAATCTGTCCTGCTGTTTCAGAGATTGGCCGGAATAAATAGGCAGACAGAGAGACAAATACATAATGTAAAAAATGACATTTTGGTATATGTAGCGTGTAATCTTTATATATATATATGGAGATCCCGTTTTTGAACTCACTCATCATGAAATCTCAGGAACTATAAGGCCGATTGACTTCAAATTTGGTAGGAGTATTCCTTACGCGGTGTAGAGGTCAGCTGAGAACGGATTTTATGAAACTCAACTTTTTCACCCGGGCGAAGCTGGGCGGGACAGCTAGTACATCCATATACATTTAGTAAAAAGCGGTTATTTTAATGTGTATTACAAACAGAAAATCCATTTATTTGTATAGATTTGAAATATTTTGAAGATGTTCGTTTCTCAATCACATCACAGCGGCTGAACGCAATTGGATGAAGTGTGGCGCAGTGATAGATTATTAGCTGGATTAACACATGGGATATATTTTATTCCAGGAAAGTAAATAACTAACTTTAAGGTTAAGCAAAAATCAACTTTTAAATGCATATTGCTAAACTAATGTTAAAAACATGTACATTTGCTTCGGAAGAGCGGAGTCTCTTAATACAGGCATTGCATGCCTAAAAAGAGATTCCAGTTAATTATCGTAACCAAAGATGTTAAAGAAATAAATTATTATTATTATTATTAAATAACATTTAAGTAAAATTTTACTACACGAGAACAAAGAATACAGTAGAAAACCATCCTCACTTTCGGTCGGCTTATAAATAACAACATTATTATCAAAACGTATTAATTGAACAAAACAATGGAATGTCGCAGATCAGTTCACGTGACTAAAATAAAATACACGTCACTCACAGCTATACAGTCGCCATTTTGTTCTTGATAGCTAATTATGTAATTATAACTCGAGAATCGGTTTTACCTAAAACGACTTTGCACAATATTGATTTATTGAATATTCACCTTATTATTATTTTTACTTTTAACACCTAAATATACGTGATTAACAATACGAGTCCATTTATACATATCTATATGAATTATTTTAGCGTACGTAGGTGTTAAGTACATAATTATATAGCATCACGTCGAGCCCCTGACGAAGCAGGCTGAGTAGAGCGCCAGTTCTCTAGACTAACCTATTTCGCTACTTCCAGAGTAATTTTACATACATATCTCTTGCCTAGCTAATGTACTTTTTATATCACCTATCGATGTAAACTATGTTTGCAGATAACAATTTTAATGTGATTGCTCAATTCCATTCGCCATTCGCGCATTATGATGATATTAAAATTATTTAAATTAATTTTACAGTGATTTTTGCAAATTGTTTTACTTTTTTGCATCCATGTTAATATTATATTAATTTATTAACGAAGGCACTATCGCTCGTAACACCAAGTCGCACCTATTCTGTTTCGTCTAGCCGCCATATTGGCCGATGCGCCGCTCCGTCGAGCCCGCCAGTTTGACGCGGGCGTTCAGACGCACATATCGCGCTCCGGTACAGCGCGGGCGATTGTTCTTACTTAACGCACGCATTATAAGCAACAAAATAAATCCCGTGCGGACGTTTCAAAAATTCATATAATTTTTTTCTTTTAAAAATGGTTCGCACTAGGGACGCTGACGGTATAAAAAGTAATTTAATAATATCTGAAGTGCAGACCAGACCGTGTCTGTTCGACACTAACCATCCGAATTATGGAGACAGAGCGGAGAAGAGTCGGTGCTGGGAGGAAGTTTGCCAGAGCGTCGTGCCCGGGTGGCTGACGCTCGGGCAGACGGAGAAGTTTGCGGCTGGTATGTTCACTCGGCGGTAATATCTGCCCGATTAGCAGATGTAGTCGCGCGGTTGCGAGCGCGTGCGCCGCGCCTGCCTCTTAAACTCGGTCGGCCTACGTTTGTCGCGTTCAAGTTGCGTGCTCTTTGTTCGTACCTATGCTCGTCGTGTGCTTTCCAAAGTATTACCTAGTTCGAAATAACGTTTGCCGCCCGTACAGATTATTACAAGACACGTGGTGTCTCTTTACCTCATGATTTTATAATTTTTATCGCCCGCCATTTTGTTGCGGATAAATTGTTTCTATACGTTTGAATTTCGAAGCCGCTTCGTTTACTATCTTTGTATCTTTGTCTAACTGGCCAGATAAAGGCCACTTGACGCGTTTACGGATATGACGATAATATTTTCGTCCGGAATATTTAGTAATTGTACTTTTTTTATTCTTTTTAAATCTAATATTTTTAATAGCTTGTTTTTGTCAGCTTGTGATTGCTTTAACACTTAATATTCAAGTCGAGCTCGGGTATAATTTTGTACCTACTTTTAATAAAACGAATGCTTATTTATGGTAGGTATTGTTCTTATTGAGTCCGCTATTGTGTGGCTGGTTACGAGTTGACACGTCACTGACCAAAAAGGGAATTCTATTACACTATATTATTATGATATACCGAGTTGTTTAGCTTTAAAATAAATATAACATATAATAATTAATTAAATATAAAGTGTGTGTATGGGTACTCCCTATACACCTCTGCTTACCTCTTCGGGGACCCTTGTCGGAAGGCGTGAGGATACATACATGCAAATATGAAGTTCTTTCTTCATTCTTTATTTGAAAGGGGATTATTCTCGCCTGCAATATAAATATTGCAAGTTTGAATCCCGACTGTACTATTAACTATTTTCGGATATTAGTTACATCACCTACCCCCTATGAATACTTTCGTTATTTTTCGTGGGTGAAATTGAACCCGCGAAATATGTACAGGCAGAGCCCGTACCTACGGACCCAACCCGTGCCAACGGTCACTCTTATTTGCCGTACGTCCGATCAATGCGTTTGAATATACTGCCGTATTCGAATCCCGTATTTAGTTGAGTTTTTTTATGAAGAGGAATGCGGAGGAATTTCAAAGAGAAAATGCCAAACTAGGTAGATATGCAGAATTACATTTTACTAGCAGTGTTTCAGAGGATATATTATTTTATTATTATAATTAAATTAATACGTACAGTGATTAGTCACACCACGAGCTTTACGGTGAAGGAAAACATCGAGAGGAAACCTGCATACGTCTGAGAAGAAATTCAAAGGCGTATGTAAAGTCGTGCATGTTGGCACCTAATATACCTCTGGCGGAAAGTGGGTGTGTGGTTATTACCTATACACCTCTGCCTACCCCTTCGGGGACCCTTGTGGGAAGGCCTGAGGATATATAATTAAATTTCAAGGCTAATAAATAATTAGGCTCAGAATGTAGGACATGAAAGATTTTAATTTGACTAATTTAAATCTTTAATGGGCCTAAAATTACGTGGATGTTGGTCACCTGACTTTGTCCTAGGTATATTGCTATAGGTCTTCAGAGAGATCTAGAAACTTTCTTGTATGTATGAATGTTGATAAAGCGACAAAGATATCAAAATCTAGAGTTTTTATGCACTTTCCTTCCAGTTACTTTCGCATTGCATCTTGTATTATTTATTTTTCGTTTATCGTTATAATTAAATAAAAGTGTTTAAATTCAGAACGTAGGAATTATTTGCAATGATACTGTATGTATATTATTTAACCTTCAATGTACGTTGTCCGGTCCACCGAGCCAAGAAACACGCGAGTGTCTATGCTCAAAAATTGCGGATCCGCAAAATTAATGTTTAAATTTTAAAATGTATTCGATTGAAGGACTCGTATCCATGTCTAGAATAAATGTTATGAAAAAATACTACTAACGCGTTACTTAAATATACATATTCAAATTCAGAATAAGTTTATATCTTCTAGCGACGAGAAAACCATGCTCGGCCCGCCATGGGCAATATTGCCACAGCAATAAACAGTATTTGGCGAATTTCGCATTTAGTGGGAATTCAATCTAATATCGAAAGTAGACGCCCACCGTCCAAGGACGTGGGAGTGTACCTCTGGTGTTGCCATGTACCATCCACCAGTACAGTTAAAACGGACTACTTTTGGAAATAATTCCAGAAAGGTAACTAATTATAACTACGGGTGCTGACCCACAGACGGGCGGATTATAATCGCGATATTCCCAATGAAGGCTTCAGGATGAGGGGCATATTATTAAAATAATTAGCCATAAAGAAAGATCACACTATATACCATAAACAAAATAAATTTGTACATAATTGTATTTAATATTTTATATCCTCACGCCTTCCCACAAGGGTCCCCGAAGGGGTAGGCAGAGGTGTATAGGTAATACCCACACACCCACTTTCCGCCAGAGGTATATTAGGTGCCAACGTGACAGATGGCGAGTCCATCGCCGTTACTCAAGCACGACTATACATACGCCTTTTGAATTTCTTCTCAGACGTATGCAGGTTTCCTCTCAGAAAATTTCAAATATAAAAAGATATAATAATAATATCCTCACACCTTCCCACTCGATGTAGATATACAGATAAATAAGGATTACCATACAAGCCACAATAAAATAAATTGATACAGTATACATATTTATCTATAGGTTTTATACGCAGTACTAAAATTTACATACTGTTTGAAAAAGATTTACTATGCATTTAACCTCCAAATTCATTCATAAACACCAATACCATGTTTAACATTACATTATACCATGTTTTTTTGCAAATAAATTATTATTATTATTATAAACCTTGGATATTGATTTAAAGAAATTGGGACCATGTTTTCTTCTTTCTACTGAATTAAAAATCCACACGAAATAATAAGAGATATTTATCACAATTATTAAAAAACTTACCTATACACATCTGCCTACCCCTTCGAGGACCCTTACGGGAACGCGTGAGGATATGTCATATCTTCAATATACATATAAATCACGTGTCACGTTGTTTATCAGCGATGGACTCCTAAACTAATTTGAATATGTACATATGTACGTTGCAAAAGACGAATCGAAAACTTTTATTTAATTTTTATATTTGCCTAATTGATATGCTAATGTAATTATTAATATTTAATTTACAAGGATAAACCCTAAATACATCGAACGTAAATCCCAGATAAATCACGCCCATGTTATTTCATCATTCGTTGGCGATACGTATCTCTGCGTCGAGAAAAATCCTCGTTCATTCAGAGCTCGAAGACGTGTCAACTATATAATACCACTAATATATACCTTTATTGCGACACATAAATCACCCAAACTACGCCCGTGTACACTCTCCATTGCCACTTTAGTATGCTCATGTAAAGACTGTAAACGTAATAACAACGCAATGTACATTGACAACAAAGAAACCGTTGTGTAGCGAGAATGCAGTGGTACAAAACAGTGCGGTGTTCGTGACTCAATCGACGCAAGGGGCCGGCCCGCACCCGCGTATTCGAAGCAAACTTTACTAAAGTAATACTTACTACTGCACAGTCCATTGCTGCTCCAATTATACGTTTGTACAGTCAAATTGCATATTCGAGACGAAATGTACAGGGGATATAGGGAAGAGCTCGTTGTGGTCGATGATAGTGTTATCGTCTCGCTCTCGGCCGTCTAGTTTTAAAGGAGTTGAAACCGCATTGAAATTATAATTGTTCGTACACTAAGAGCGTCAATTTATATTATTCAAAATAACATAATAATTTCAAGAATCGTTGGTTAGTTGTTCGAAATTCAAGGTTGCTTTGTATATATGCATTCACAAACGTCTTGCAGGTGAAAAATATATTACTATGCCAGAGATTTTAAAATTCATTCGAACTGGCATTCTACCTAGGAGGGCATAACGCGACAAAATGGCGGCAAAATATCCGTCATAATGCCATAATAGGAACTCGCTTGGCGTATGTTTTCATTGAAAGCTTGCGTTGTTCGGTGTCTTATTTTTATTTATTCTACTATGGGTCACGTGTTTTTAATTAAAATACACATTTGATTTTGAACGCTATCTTCGTGATGAATTTAAAATAACAATATTTGCTTATTGGTATTGTTAATGCGGCAAAATTAAAGATACACAAACATATTCGCGTTACATAATGACGCCTAACCTTGATGTACGAAAGGTTAAGAAACGTTTAGGCGTTCAAAGTGTATTGTATATTTTGTTACTAATCATTTGTTTTTGGTGATAATATCAACTGGGAAATAATTCTACCGTATCCAGTCACGTTTGTTGGTTTTTCCTTACCTAGTTATTACTAACTAACTACCAGTGATTAATTTCCGAACAGAGCAAAAAATCAATTTTGAAGTACTAGATTTCGAATTCCATGTATTCGATATTCAAACTTATTAGTATTTTAATAAATTTATAAAAGATTACGTATTCGATGTGTTCGATATTTAAAATTATTAGTAAATTTAATAAAGTATTGAGTATGATCGCATATTTTCTTCATAAAATGTAAGTGATAAGTGTGGACACGGATACACGTCTTATGTACCTTTCTTTAAGCGCTTCTATGGATTAGAATCTCTTTGAATGTCTTCTGAAACGTACGCAGGTATTTTTTCTTGATATTTTCCTTTACCGTGCGCCCGTGCTATTAACCACTTTGTTCAAAACTCATTGGTACCGGCGGCGTTCGAACCTGGATTGAATTTGAAGACAATTCGAACCGAGAGGAAATCTGCATACGACTGAGAAGATATTCAAAGTACGTCAGTCAAATACGTTTGAATAACGGCGATGGACTCGCCATCTGTCACGTTGGCATCAAAACTATATTTATCTCTGGCTGAAAGCGGGTGTTTTCTAGTGAAAACTGCAGATGTGTATGGGGTAGTCCCATACACATCTGCCTACCCTTTACCATACAATACAATTTGAACCGCTCGACACCTCGGCTCGCTTTTCAAACTAGCAAGTGTTGCAAATTGACGAGTAATTCAGCGTTCGACTATCATGACCCAATTTGAATGAACGCAAAAACAACCTTCATTGGAGATTTATACACTTTACATATTGAGTCATATTTAGTAGGTAGCTTAAACATCAGTTAAAGATTTCGATTTGAAGAGGATTGAGGAGCCACAGTGGCCGAGAGTTCGAGCACACAAAAGTTGCAGTCGAATCCCGACTGTATTATATATCATCATCATATCATCACGCTGAGTCCCTAACGGGGTAGGCAGAGAGTATAGAGCGCCAGTACTCTTTAGACTTACATACCTCTTTCGCTTCGTCCACATTAATCAGTCTCTTCAAACATGCTCTCCGAGTACTCTTAACGTTCCCGTCCTTGAACGTCCGATCGATTTGATCCAGGTAGCTGGAACGTGGTCTTCGGCCTCTTGCACACACTTTTGCTTTGTATATCTGTTTCGTGTGTTTCGAACAATATTAAACGCGCCTTGGTTTGTAAAAACTACAGAAATGCATGAATATTTAAGCATGACCACTATAAAGGAAGAAATAAATGCCGTAGCTCAGCGATACCATGGAAGACTTACGCAACACGTAAACAAACTGGCTGTAGCTTTTACCAGTGACAACGAAAATGTAAAACGTCTGAAAAGATACTCCATTATATATCTATCTATCGTCACGCCTTCCCACAAGGGTCCCCGAAAGGGTAGGCAGAAGTGTATAGGTAATACCCACACACCCACTTTCCGCCAGAGGTGCTAGCAAATAGAAAATGACCTGTTATCACTAAAATCCAAAGAGAAGAGCCTGAAGCCTTTTGCTGAAGAAGTCATCTCCCTCCGCACTGATCGCAGAAGGAAACCTAAATAGGAAAAAAAAGAACTGTTTCGTAAATCTTTCTTCACTCATCCTTTCTATATGTCCAAACCTACGTAACATGCCTTTCTTTATCTTTACAATCGTATTAATAAGTTTTTTTAACTTGACCAAAGTGATTTGTGACAGCGCGAGCTTTACGGTGAAGGAAAACATTCAGAGGGAATCAGCATACGATTGAGAAGACATTCTATTATCTATGTATAGTCGTGTTTGAGTAACGGCCATGGATTCACCTTCTGTCACGTTGGCACCTAAAATATATCTGGTGGAAAGTGCGTGTGTGGGTACTATCTATAAACCTCTGCCTATCCCTTCGGGGACCCTAGTGGGAAGCATATAATGTTAAGGTGAAAATACTTTTGTTCATATATCGAACCCGCGACCGCAAGCCGATAGACCACACGGCCGTCTGTTCATCCATAGGACACGTCATTTCGGATGTTTATATGTAGTTAAAAGTGATTATATAAAATAAATACAATAATAATAATAATAAATAAATACCTGGGACAATTCCACACAAATTGACCTAGTCCCAAAGTAAGCAAAGCTTGTGTTATGGTAACTAGACAACGATATATTTACTTATATAGATAGATATATACTTAAATACATAGGACATCCAAGACTAAGGTACAAATATTCGTGTTCATCACACAAATATCTGCCGTCAGCGGGATTCGAACCCGCGACCTCAAGTTTCGCAGTCAGGAGCTCTAACCACTAGACCAGACGGTCGTCATAAAATAGTTTGACGTAGTATGGTTCAAGGGGAGGTTATTACCAAATTTTAATGAATCACCTATCGACTTAAGTAGCTAACCATTATGTCTCTTTATCGTTATCTAAATTAAGTGTATTAATGACTAATATCACATGTAAAGAGCCGTGTTGGCCGAGTGGTTCGAGCAGTCGCCTGTAGCACAAACACAAAAATTGCGAGTTTGAGTATCGACTTTACCAATTAGTTTTTAAGTACAGTGATTAGTCACACCACGATGTTTTCCTTCGCCGTAAAGCGAGAGTCGAGTTGCCTGCAGCACAAATATTGCAAGTTCGAATGCCGTCTGTACCAATGAGTTTTTCTGAACTTAAGTACAGTGATTAGTCACACCACGAGCTTTACGGTGAAGGAAAACATCGAGAGGAAACCTGCATACGTCTGAGAAGAAATTCAAAGGCGTATGTATAGTCGTGCTTGAGTAACGGCGATGGACTCGCCATCTGTCACGTTGGCCTCTTATATATATATATATAACGTATGCAGGTTTCCTTTTGATTTACACGATGTAAAATGAGAATGTGAATTGTGCATGCCACAATAACATATCGGAAATAATGTGCAATTTGCAATTAATTCAGTTATAACTAAACCGGAAGCGCACATTTCTAGACAGGTCTCTTTAATATCTCGAGCCGGAAGTTGATATTAAACTTCAAAGCTTTCCGGATCGGTTCCTTTCTCCATTCCATGCCTTTCTTTATTGCTAGGAATTAACTTGTGAAATAGGAAACAAGCCGCGGTGGCCGAGTGGTTCGAGTAGTTGGCTGCGACACAAAAATCGCAAGTTTGTATCCCGACTGTACCAATGAGTTGCCTGAGTAACGCCTGAGAGAGCAGGCAGCATGGAGTTCTTCAAGAAGAGTGTGAAAAGATTCCTGCCCTCTTCAGGTGGAGTTGATAATTGTTTAGATTCCCAATTGGACCTGATAGGTGGCGCCACCAACGTATTCTTTCACCCAAGCGAAGCTGAGTGGGGCAACTAGTATGTATATTAATTAATTGTGGTTTTTCCCTCTTTTCAAATTGTTGTGCTACGAGGAAGTGTTTTATTTTGGTATTCTGGTATTTTTCTCGCTAGCGATACAATATTTGTTGAGCACCAAAGAAGTCGATTTCCTCGGATGCTCGTGTGAGTGAACTATTGAACTATTTGTCCTGCTCTTAGATACGCTAGAGGGTTAGGTACTAATAAAACCACAACTGCGTTTTGAACTTCTGACATGAATCGAAGAGAAGAGAAGAGAAGAGTGAAGGAGAGAGGGAAAGAGGGAGAGAGTTGAAGAGAAGAGATTTATTAAAAATGCACTTAGACTAATATTATACACTGAGAACGAAACCATAGCTCGTTCTATTTTTGATAAGCGCCATCTAGTGGTCACTTGTGAACTAAAACAATACAATTTGCATTTGGTCATAAACATACCGCCCACCAAGGACATATAGTGACGGAATGTCCTTCGTACTGATCTTAATGCATTAAATGTTCTTTAATGAATGTACAGGTTCTTACACATACAACATGTTTGTACTTATTAAAAAAAATGAAAATAATGTAACAAAACAATCTTAAAACATTTAGGGTACTACATTTAAAAATAAAAGGAACAATTAAACTTATGAACTAACAATAAGTTCAAACAATAAGTAAAAAAGGTAAATGTATACTTTAATACATTTGTAACAGAAACAAACTACTAATCTATATTAAACATTTTTAAAAAGAAACAAACCCGTCAAGACACATAATGAGATTAATCAGCTATATTCTAGTCTGATATAGGTAAAATACATAGCTTATTGGTTGGCCTTTTCATGATAGATGATTTGGTGCGTAATGTGACTACTCGGGTGACATTATCATCACCTGGGTGTTTTTCTACAATACGACCTAACAACCAACGACTTGGCGGCAAATCATCTTCTTTAATTAAAACTACATTCCCCACCTCTGGTTCTGGAACCTTAGAAGACCACTTGTATCTGTTCATTAGGTTAGCAATATATTCTTGGGACCATCGCTTCCAAAAGGACTGCACCATACGTTGAACAAATTGCCACCTACTTAAAGTGCTTATGGCTGAACTATCAAAATTGTAATCCGGAACATTAACAAGCGGTTCTCCTATTAAAAAATGACCTGGTGTTAGCGGCAATGGCTCACCAGGATCTTCTACATTGGCAACACTCATAGGCCGTGAGTTTAAGCAAGCCTCAATTTGATTTAGTAATGTAGTTAACTCCTCATACGTGAGAGTTGAGTCACCTATGACTCGTTTCAGATGATACTTCGTTGATTTCACTCCTGCTTCCCACAAGCCGCCAAAATTGGGTGCATGCGGGGGAATAAAATGCCATTCCGTACCATTTGCTTCCAGGTGCTCGGCTATATTTGACTGATGACTAATTAATTGCTTTAGCTCTCTGGAGGCACCAACAAAGGTAGTGCCGTTGTCGCTCCACAACTTGGCGCAGTGACCGCGTCTGGCCACGAATCGCTTAAAAGCTGCTAAAAAGGCTTGCGTGCTCATGTCGCTCACCACTTCAAGGTGTAGCGCACGGGTCGCCATACATACAAAGAGGCATATGTAACCTTTGTACGAACGATGTCCTCGACCTCTTGTTGTCCTTATATTAATAGGGCCGGCATAGTCCACACCACTATGCAAGAATGGTCTCGCTGGAGTACATCGAACTGATGGGAGTGAACCCATCATCTGATTTTTGATGTTAGCTCTTTGCTTAGCACATGTCACACACTTGCGAACGAACTGTTTGACTAGATTTCTCACACCAATTATCCAGTAAGCTGTTCTCAAATAATTAATTACTAGTTGCGGGCCACCGTGTAAGGTTTTGTTGTGAGCGTCCGCTACGAGAAGGTATGTGAAATGTGCGTTGTGTGGTAATACTATTGGATGTTTAGTTTGTTCATCCAATAGGGACTTTTGAAGTCTGCCCTGCACTCGCATAATGTCCTTGTTATCTAGGTAAGTGCATAAAAATTTTAATTTACTTGATTTTGATTGTATATAACCCTTGTCCTTTATTTGTATAAGTTCTGCTGTAAATATTTCTCTTTGTGTTTTCTTAATACAACACTCTAAGGCTTGATCTATTTCTTGCTTATGTAAATATTTATTATGTTTTCCTTTATATAAAAATCTACGACAATATGCCACAACTCTTAAAAGCCTTGATAATGAAGAGAATCTTTCGATGAAGTTATTATTGTCAGGAACTATAGCAATATGTGCTTTGATGGACTGCTCTAAGTCTATGCTCAAATCTTTTGGTCTTTTATATTCAATAAGTTTTTGTTTCAGAAAGTTTGGTCCCGAAAACCACATTGTATTATTTATAAATAAACTAGGGGGTAATCCCCTTGATGCGCAATCTGCTGGGTTTTCCTTGGTTGAAACATGAAACCATTGAGTCGATCTCATAGATGTTAAAATCTCCGATGTGCGGTTAGCCACGAACGTTTTCCACTTGCTTGGATGACTATGAAGCCAAGCGAGTACTATGGTGGAATCCGTCCATGCTATGATCTTATCTTGTGATATATTCAAAACCTCAGCTGTTTCTACCAAAAGGTTTGATAACAGTACTGCTCCGCACAATTCCAAACGAGGAATGCTGACTTGTTTGACAGGAGCAACTCTAGTTTTTGCTACCACAAGCATTGAATTTACTTGACCTAAGGAATCCACAATCCTCAAATAAACTACGGCTGAGTAAGCAGCCTTGGATGCGTCACAGAATCCATGAAGCTCTAGATCATCGCCCAACTTTATGCCAAGCCAACGAGATATCTGAACTTCTCTCAGTCGTGACAACTCTTCTCGGTAAGTACTCCATTCCCGAAACAGCTCGGGGCTTAGTTCTTCATCCCAACCAACACCAGTGATCCATAATTTCTGAATAAATATTTTAGCTAGCACTATACTAGGAGCCAACCACCCTAGTGGATCGAATAATCGGGTGATATCAGAAATTACAGTTCTTTTTGTTACAGATGCAGATGTCAGCGGTGGAAGATTTACCGAGTACTGGAAGGTGTCATTATTTCGATCCCAGGCAAGACCAAGAATTTTCATTGTACTATCTGTTTTTATGTTAATGTCCTTTCCATTTTTGTTCTCATTTATCTCCGTTCTCTGATTTTTCATATCTAGTGTACTATTTTTTATTGTGTTCTTACTATTAGATTGATCTATATGTTCACCTTCTTTTTTATCTTCAAGTTCTATTAGTTTTATTTTATCTAATAGCTGCTCATTATTACTGTTCCATTTTTGCAACACAAATCCCCCTTTTTGTAGTAGTTCTGTCATTTGTTTATATATTTCCACCCCGTCTTCTACGCTTACACATCCACTCATAAAATCATCCATGTAAAAGCAGTTTAAGACCATTTCAGCTACTAGAGGGTATTTGTCACCTTCATCATACACAATTTGGTGCAATGTCCTAACTGCTTGATAGGGTGCTGACGCTGTTCCGAACGTGATAGTGACTAATTCATAATCTTTTATTTCAGTTTGAGGATTATCACGCCAGAGAATTCGCTGGAACATGGTGTCTTCCGCGGAAACTCTTACCTGACGGTACATTTTAACAATGTCAGCTACTATTCCTATGACATGTACTCTCCACTTCATCACGGTGTGTCTCAATTCAGCTTGCAACGTCGGTCCAATCATCAGGGTGTCATTCAAGGATATTCCGTTATTATTCTTTTGAGATGCATTGAACACAACACGAACCTTTGTAGTTGTCTTGTCATCTCTTATCACCGCGTGATGTGGCAAATAGACTGCTATATCCTTTTTATCATCGTCCTTTTCTACAAGTTTCATATGTCCTAATTGTATGTATTCATTCATTACTTCTGTATATTTTTCTTTTAAGTTCTTATCTCCTTTAAATCTTTTTTCTAACGACTTAAATCTAGCTTCAGCGATAGCGCGTGACCTGCCAGACACACAAGGAGGATGTTCATCTCGAAACGGTAACCTAACTATGTACCTTCCATCATCTTCTCGCCTTGTCGTACTACAATATTTTTCTTCGCATCGTTGTTCTTCTGGGGAAAGTATTTTTCTTTTATTATTTACGTGCTCTTCAATTTCCCAAAATTGCCTTAAAATTTGATCATCCATGAACTGTGCATGATTGACACTAATATTAAATTCTTTGCTTTTATTTTTCAGATTTTCAACTACACCTGAAAGTATCCAGCCTAATGTGGTACTTTGTGCAATTAGAGTACGAGATGGATTCTTCAACATACCTTCTTTTATTATACCGTTGTAGGCATCAGCACCTAATAAAATATCAATTTTATTAGGTTGATAGAACTGAGGATCTGCTAGTTTTAGTTTTGACTTGTCAATCCAATCAAAAGCTGCGCTACTTATGGCGTGCTCTGGTAAGTATGATGTGATTTTCTTTAATATGTACGCGTTGATCTTCAATTCAAAACCTGGATCTAATCGCGAATGAATTTTTAGTTGTACCATGTGCCTTGCCATAGTTGATTTATGGCCTATTCCAGATACGATTCCCTGAATAGGTATCTTTTTAAGAGCTAAAAGCTGTACTGTTGCCTCTGTAATAAAACAAGCCTGTGAGCCCTGATCAACCAATGCCCTTATATGCATGTAATCACCCGTCTTAGACTCGGCTTTAATTAGAGCTGTGGCTAATAAAACCTGCCTGGGCATGAGAGTTTGGTTGGTGGATATATGAGATGATACTACCGGTGTGGTAGTAGTTGATGGACTATTGTTATTGAGAGCTGCCCGAGGCGTGTCTCGACCTTTATTCTGGTCACCACCAAGATGTAGCAAAGAGTGGTGACGCTTACCGCAAAGCTTGCAACAGGTTGGTTTCTTGCAGTTTAAAACATTGTGATTTCCTCCTAAACAATTAAAACAGATCCTATTTTTTGCTACAAAATCGCGTTTAAAATCTATGGTCTGTTTTATGAACTCCTTGCAGAAGCAAAGTTTGTGAGCTTCGGAACAAAACTCACATCGTATATAATCATTTACCGCTACCATAGCCTTCGGTGCGATTGATCTATTGACCTGGTGAGCAAAAACCTTTTTTGGCTCTATGAACTCTAAAGCGCGAAAGCGATTGCCAAGGAAGGTAGAAAATTGACTAAAAGTAGGCAGTTCCATGGAGTCATTGCTACTGATGCTTAGTTCCCATTGTTTTCGCGTTTCAGCATCGAGTTTAAAAGTAACAATGTGTATAATAATGATGTCCCAAGTAGTCACATTTACACCTTGATTACTAAGCGCACTAAGACAATCGTTGGTTGTATCGAGCAGTTCTTTTATAGCAATTGCTGATTCAACCTGCATACGTTTTATTCCAAATAGGCGTTTTAAAATGCAATTTACTAAATATCTTTTATTATTGTAACGCTTTTCTAGGTAAACCCAACACGTTGCGTAATTAGAATCCGATACTGGTGTGTGCCGAACTAATTGTTCAGCCTCACCACCTAAATGTGATTTTAAATAGTGCATCTTTTGCACATTATCTAAGTTGTCATTTTTATGAACAAGAGATACAAACAAGTCCCTAAATGTAGTCCACTCAGAGTAATTACCCGTAAAAGTTGGAATACATATTTTGGGTAGTTGGACTAATGACTTAAATGCGTTAGTATTACCGCTAATTTCTCTATCATCTTTAGTCGTTTCTTTATTTATATTGAACTTATTGAGCATAGCTTTTATTACACATTTGTAAGTAATGTATGTATCCTCTGTACTGTCATACATCTCCATTATTTTTGCAGAATCATGTGAAACGTACAACTCATGTAACTTAGTATTGTTTGCTACATATGAGCTCCAATCCTTTTCTAATAATTCCAATTTAGTTTCAATATATTCTAAAGTTAATCTATCTTTAGGACTTTTTTTTAAATTAGTTAATCCCTTTTGCATTACACCTTACCCAGATTCTTTAAAGAGCATTATTGCGTGCTCAAAACGGTTTCCATAGGTTGAAAATGAATGAGATTCGAGAGCCGGTTGGAAGCTGCGTATCGAGATTAGTGATTAAATAACGTAGTACAGAAGTGACAGTTGAATAGACTGGATTTTTGCACAGTTTGCGTTTAAGTATGGCTTTGAAATACGATCGCAAACCAAAACATATTCAATACCATTGGGACGCCGAAAGGACATGTTCAGGAACTTGCCGATTTGGCGCATCTGCGTCGGCGACTATTGCTACTGTTTGTCGGTCTTTGGGCGGACGTTGAAAATCACGTCGCTACTGCTCGTCGGGGCTGCTTTACCTCTTCGCGCGTTGTGGGATCCCAAGGACCGTTGCCGCAGCGATCCACTGCGAGTACTTGTATCCCGGGCTGGGATTGCACTTCAAAAAACGAGGACGTATCCGGCTCGTACGTAGGACCAATGTTGAGCACCAAAGAAGTCGATGTCCTCGGATGCTCGTGTGAACTATTGAACTATTTGAACTCCTGCTCTTGAATGCATGGGGTTGGGTGCTGATAAACACGTTTTCAGGACTGCAGGCGGATGAAGTGGAAGGGGAAGGTTGAAGGAAGGGTATTAAAATGGCAAGACTGTATTACGCTGAGGCGAACTGAAACCATGGCTCGTTCTATTTTTGATAAGCGCCAGCTAGTGGTCACTTGTGAACTAAAACAATACAATTTGCATTTGGTCATAAACAATATTGGAACGATCGCATGTCCTATCTCTATGATTTGATTGAATCAGGTTTTATTTTCATTTTAACAAAAACTAGTTATTTTACCGATTTGTATTTATACCTAGTACCTACTTGTGATCTTGCACTAGTAACCGTGAAATGTAATATAATAATAATATATCCTCACGCCTTCCCACAAGGGTCCCCGAAGGGGTATGCAGAGGTGTATAGGTAATACCCACTTTCCGCCAGAGGTATATTAGGTGCCAACGTGACAGATGGCGAGTCCATCGCCGTTACTCAAGCACGACTTCCTCACGATGTTTTCCTTCACCGTAAAGCTCGTGGTGTGACTAATCACTGTACTTAAGTTCAGAAAAACTCATTGGTACAGTCGGGATTCGAACTTGCGACCTTTGCGTCGCAGGCAACTGCTCGAACCACTCGGCCACCACGGCTCTAATGTGAAATGTAAATTATAATATTAATGCGAACGTTTATCACGATGTTTTCTTTTTCGCGCAAAAACTACGTAAGTGAATTTGATGGAATTTGCCACAGAGATAGATTATTAGCTGGATTAGCAAATAGGATACGTTTTATTGCAAAAAAAATATCTATAATAATAATATAATATATTATTATTATAGATATTTTTTTTTGCAAATTTCATTCACAAATTCCATCAAATTCACTTACGTAGTTTTTGCGCGAAAAAGAAAACATCGTGATAAACTTTCGCATTAATATTATAATTTACAAAAATATCTACCAATTAAATAAAACTCCACACGGGTGAAACCGCGAAGCGCAGCTTGTTGCGAAGAAATCACATATTTTCTTTAAGGTTCTCTTATAACATTCACTCATCATATATGAATTTAATTGTCATATGAATACGATAGGTCTATATGCTACTAGCTGTGCCCGCGACTTCGTCTGCGCGGAAAAGTGATATTAAGCAGCATAATTTTTTTCTAAATAAAGTACATATTTACAAAAAAATTTTTATATACTTAGAATGTAATATTAATTTATATGTATATTGTATAATAATACTAAAAAATAAGTTTCAAGCATCTAGCTTCAAAAATGACGTAACTTCCATACAAACTTTCATCCCCTATTGCAACCCCTTACAACCCTTATTCGCATTAAAAAGTAGCCCATGTTCTTCCTCAAGCTCTAGGCTATCTCTGTACCAAATTCCATTTAAATCGGTTCAGTAGTTTAGGCGTGAAAAGGTAACAGACAGACAGAGTTACTTTCGCATTTATAATATTAGTAGGGATCTATTGAATTCTCTTTGACATACGTTCTTGAGTTATTTTTCCCATGACGTCATCTGTCAGTTTGCATAAATGTATTGCATCATTGCATCTCAATTTCAGTTTCGATCTGTCGTTGCAAACTCTTTTATATATATTGACGTCTTCTTATAACAAGAGCATCTGTACTTCGGAGATATTTTTAGGTGCCAACGTGACAGATGACGAGTTCGCAGCCGTCTCTGAAGCGCCGAGTCGTGTCGACATACGTCGAATTCCTTCTGCGACGTATGCGGGTTTTGTATCGATGTTTTTCTTCACCGGAAAGCTCGTGGTGTGATCATTCAAGCTGCTTGGGAAAATTAATTTAGATATTTTCATGGCGTACATCGACGAGTTGTAGTATCCTCCGTTCGATAGTTAATTAATAATGTATCATTGCAGATTGCAGACAAATTGCTGAACGGGTCACGCCCGTTGAGTCATTCGTTCGGTTCTCGTTCTCGTTCACGCTAGTGATGCGCAATTGATGTATTTCGTATCGATACTTCTAACACTTCGGAATTATTTCGAATTTCGATTTATCGATGGGCGTGGTCCCACGATCGAATTCATGCGTCTGTGTACTAAAAGCGGTAATAACTACGTCAGGGGCAACAAAATATCGATACCTTATCGAAAAATTACGTGTCATTTATATTCTTTGCCCATCCCTAGATCGCGCCATCGCAACTCGGCGCTGCCAAATAACGATATTATGACATTTAAAATGTCGATGATACATACAGCAATTATCGATTATTTTCTATAAATCAAAAGAAATACTAACTCGCGCGCCGCGGACCCTGCTACAATCCTATCAAACCGTTCTTGAATGCCCTTTTATTAGTGTATTAATGGCGGTAATAACGACGAGGACAACGAAATATCCATACCTTATCGAAACATGACGTGTCATTTATATTTTTTGCCCATCCCTAGCTCGCGCCATCGCAACTCGCTGCGGAGTGACGGCCGACGTGCGAACGTGCGCCCGTCCGCATACTAACATTACTGACGCTATCAGAGTTTTGACGTTATTTTATATTTGCATTGTGCGATAGTTTCGTGTACTTAATGACCTTTGTAACGTTTTGTAGGGACACGTATTATATATGGCCCTCGGGCAGATGTAAATACGAACCCTAGTTGGATTATTGAAACACGATAACAGTAACAAAGATAAGATTCCATTTAGTTTTGTTGATGGTCCGTATTGGGAGTTCGTTACACTCTCATAACCGTCCTATATAAATAATTAAATATAATATATCCTCACGCCTTCCCGCAAGGGTCCCCGAAGGGGTAGGCAGAGGTGTATATGTAATACCCACACACTCACTTTCCGCCAGAGGTATATTAGGTGCCAACGTGACAGATGGCGAGTCCATCGCCGTTACTCCAGCACGACTATACATACGCCTTTGAATTTCTTCTCAGACGTATGCAGGTTTCCTATCGAGGTTTTCCTTCACCGTTAAGCTCGTGGTGTGACTAATCACTGTACTTAAGTTCAGAAAAACTCATTGGTACAGTCGGGATTCGAACTTGCGACCTTTGCGTCGCAGGCAACTGCTCGAACCACTCGGCTGTGCTAATAATATAAGACGTTTATATTGTATTATTGACAATATATCCTCACGCCTTCCCACAAGGGTCCCCGAAGGGGTAGACAGAGGTGTATAGGTAGTACCTACTTTTCGAGAGAGAGATATTTTCAAGAGATATATTTTTGGTGCTAACGTGACTGATGGCGAGTCCAATCCATCGCCGTTACAATTTTTTTTCTTCTCAGACGTATGCGGGTTTCCTCTCGATGTTTTCCTTAGTGTGTTTTTTACTAACTTACTACTTTTACTAAAATTTTTAAAGGGAAAGTTTTTGAAGACTTTCTTTTTCACGCAATAACTGCTGAACGGAATTCGAGGATGTTTGACATGGATATAGATTAATAGTAAGATTAACACGTAATAATATGTAATATATCAATCCCCAGTGTTTTAATTTAACGGGTAAAACCGTACGTCATAATTAGTGTATACATCAAGCTTCAGAAATCGACTTGACACAGCATCTTGCCAAACTGCAAATTTAGCAAAGCATAGAGTTTCACTGACTCATAGAATTGTTGCCAGCAACAAAGTGCCATAGATACGGGTACAATTTCATTCACTCATTTGAAACAAGAAACGGTATCAACAAACCGGCTGGGCACCGCGGTTCTACAGGCGTACATTTTTATTACATATTATTATCGTTGGCCTGGTACATCCCACTGTTTGCTTTTTCGTACTTAAGTTCAGAAATACTCTTTGGTGCTGTTGGGATTCGACCTTGCGGTCTTTGTGTTGCAGGAGACCTCCGAACCACCAAGACTTATTAATACTTAAATAACAAAAACTCAATTTATTACATTTTTGCTTGTTTGTTCCGGCTGGACAGATTTTGACGTGACTATTAGCAGATAGAGAATGCTTCAAATGTCATGTATATATGTTTTTTCGTTATGTAAAATTTCGTTAATTCATATTGTCAGTATGAATTTAACACGAGTATCAAAATTCAAGAGTGCGAAAGGGATAGATATATATACGTCATGTGTTTTTTAAATATGCTTAAATGTAGCTTCCATAAGCACATCACGATAAGACCGCAGGAGGATATTTAAAAGTGAAAGTTTTTTTTTAAGTTGTTTGAATCGAAACGAATACCCAATATAATAAATTTATTTATACACAGTTATAATAATTTAATTTGGTTTTGCGACTCTGTTTACACTTAGCATTAATTTTCTATGACGTAAGCCTCATCATAAAACCTATAGTCTAATATGGATGTAATGCAGATGGCGCTACATGTATGAATTGCTTAGTTTTTTGACGACAACCTACTCGGACTAAAGGATCAGTATCCATGTATGTAGGTACTAATCTATACAAGTAAATAAAATTGGAGTGTCTGTTTGTAATATTAAAATAACCGCTTTTTACTAACTGCATATGGATGTATACACGGTACATATACCAAAATATTATTTTTTAAATTTTTTGTCTGTCTGTCTGTGTTTTTTTCGGCTAATCTCTGAAACGGCTGGACCGATTTTGACGGGACTTTCACTAGCAGATAGCTGATATAACAATATTTTTAATTTAGAAACTGAACAATATTTTTTTTGTTAATTTCCACGCGGACGAAGTCATTAATAAGTTTGGGATAAATAGCAACGGGCACTATTGTACAGCCTAGTGCAATAAGACATCGTAATAGCAGTTACTGTAAAGTAAAATCTCCTTGTACATACTGGCCGAATATAATTTTGAATTTAGAAAAGATAGAGAACGTATTCGAAATATTTCATTGATGTTCACGTTCACATCACATCGGAATATCCGACTCGTCGAATAACCAACGCTCATCTTATCTTACTTCACTAATATTATAAATGTGAAAGTTTTTAAGTTTGGATGTTTGCGGTTCTTACAAGGCAAAACGGCTGAACCGATTTGGCTGAAAGTTGAAATCGTGATGGCTTATACCTAGGAATAGGAAATAGGCATTTTTTTTTTAATTTTAAAAATACTTTGTTCTAATATTATTAAGTATGATGGCTCTTTCACGGCATAGCGGTTGAACCGATTCTAGCACTGCACGCGGGCGAAGCCGCGGGGATAAGCTAGTAACTAATAGTCATATTTTACACGGAATAAATAAATAGTATGAACATCCAAGTTGTCCTCAGACGTCTCCTACAGACCTTTTATGTTGAAGAAAGTACGCCTTTATATCCTATAAGTAAACTGTCACACAAACAACTGCCGTCGTCTGGTTTGGAAATGCCGATGATAATTTAAATTTATACGGTAAAAAATAATCAGGTCTAAAACCATATATATTTACATAATATATATAAAGTAGATTGAGTATTGTTTCTTCACATTATCATTTTATACGTTAAACTATCAAGGTTATATACATATTAAATGATAACTGTACGATATAAGGACTCTGATCCAAGTTCTATGAAAAAAAAATTGTTCTTTTTTTTCTGTATTACATGTTAATACGTCATTATACAATTTGGGTTTCCCGCGTTATCGAATACAGTTATTTGAAACAGAAGTACAATTTAATAAACCCAGCTACAAGGATTGCGAAATGGCTCTTGTAGAATGATACTGGTCGTACAAGCTTTTTTTCTTTTTTTTTCTTTCTTGCTTAGTTTTCCTGTATAGAACGTAATTGAATCTATGGTTATTTACTACATTTTGTTGATATTTCTGGTAAGTTATTCAAAGGCGTATGTATAGTAGTGCTTGAGTAACGGCAATGTACTCGCCACCTGTCACGTTGGCACCTAAAATATATCTCTGGCGGAAAGTAGGTGTGTGGGCACTACCTGTACACCTCTGCCTACGCCTTCGGTGACCCTTGTGGGAAGGCGTGAGGATATATTATTATTATTTATTTGAAATGACACTTTCTACAGCAAAAGTTGGGAAACTCATGTGGGTAGAATTAAGTATAATAAGCTTTTTGTTGGAGTTAAGAAGAAATTGTTTTCGGTATCTAGTTTCGTCATGTTTCGTAACTTAAGTACTGTTACGAGCTGGGGTTCGGGATAATTAATGATAGCCGGTTCATGCACTTTAACGACACTTTATTCTATACACAGAATAATTCCGGAGACTTGTACGATAAATCCTTACACTATTCGCTACAGCTCTATTCACTATAACACTGATCACTACAACACAGTACTAGTACAACACAATAAACCCTAGGTACTGAAACACTTCTACTCTGTATACACTACAACACAGTAACAGTAGAACACAGTAAACACTAGACATTGATACACTTCTACTCTGTGTGCACTACAACGCAGTAACAGTAGAACACAGTAAACACTAGACACTGATACACTTCTACTCTGTGTACACTACAACACAGTAACAGTAGAACACAGTAAACACTAGGCACTGAAACACTTCACTAATACTGTAACACTCACTATAGTCACCGATAAAACACTTGTGATCACTCGCACTGAACTAAACTCACTAACTCTAACTCAGACTCACTAAACTAACTCTCTAAACTGACTCGCTCAGACTGCCCGTGCCCATCGGATACCGCCTTATATATGGCACCGGCACGATATACTAGATATCGGTGGAAGGCTCTAGACTGCCATTAAGATGTTCGTAGAATTGCCGTGTGAATGCATCCGCAGAACAATGGCCGGGCGACGAAAACAACTTGCTTACGTCCTTTCTTAATTGCCTCCTTTTGTCTATATTTCCTGCTAAGTGTTGTTGTTTCGCATGGCTTTCACACGGCAAGCCCTCCAGAACCTTCCATCGTAACACTGCCCCCTCCTTAGACATGCTCGTCCCGAGCATCGTTAGATCCATGGTAGCGCGCCAATCGATCGACGTGGACGACCTTCGGAGCTTCGTAGGTACTCCTTTCTTCCGTACTGGATGGTGAAGCCACACCAGGGATCCCCTGCCGAATCCAGGATTGTTGATGTTTTCGCCATAGCGGGTCTTCATCTTTTCAGATTTCCGTTGACCGAATTGCCTCTTGTGACCGCAGAAGCCGTTCATTCTCATGCGCCCGTCACCCGCATAATCCGTCACAGAAATTGGAGGGTTCGGTATTCTAAGAGCTCCTCCAAAACCAGCAAGCCTCCTCGCTGTCCTGGCCTCTATCTTGGTCCTGTCCAGACTTGCTCTATCTGGAAAATTAAACTGCAGGAGGCCCTTTTCTTTGACTGCCGTCATTTCTTTTCCAATATGAACGGTCAGCTCTCTAAGAAGGTGAGTCTGCTCCTCCTGACATCGCACTTGCTCTTCCTGAAGTTGCACTTGCTCTTCCTGAAGTTGCACTTGCTCTTCCTGAAGTTGCACTTGCTCTTCCTGACGTCGCACTTGCTCTTCCTGACGTTGCACTTGTTCTACCTGACGTCCTACTTGTTCTTCCTGAAGTTGCCCTTGCTCTTCCTGACGTCGCACTTGCTTTTCGGGATGTCGCACTTGCACTTCCTGATCGCACCTCTCCTGCTCTAGAAGCTGTTGTGTCTGCTCTTCCTGACTTCGCACTTGTACTTCTTTATCGTGCCTCAGTTGCTCTTGAAGCTGTCGTGTCAGCTCTTCCTGACATCGCTCTTGCTCTTCTTGAGGTCGCACTTGATCTTCCCGAAGTTGTACTTGCTCTTCCTGAAGTTGTACTTGCTCTTCCTGAAGTAGCACTTGCTCTTCCTGAAGTAGCACTTGCTCTTCCTTATCGCACTTCAGCAGCTCTAGAAGCTGTTGAGTCTGTTCTTTCTGACGTTCTTCCTGACGTTGTCTCTGCTCTTCCTGACGTTCTTCCTGACGTCGCCACTGCTCATCCTGACATCGCCACTGCTCTTGCTGACGTCGCTTCTGCTCATCCTGACGTCGCCACTCGTCTTTCTGACGTCGCCACTGCTCTTCCTGACGTCGAAACTGCTCTTCCTGACGTCGATCCATCTCCTGCAGAAACGCTATGAGCTCAGCTATGTCGGTAGCCGAAACTTGAAGATTCATTGGCGGTGCATTCCCAGCATCGCCAGTGGCCGTCAGCTCCGCAGCCTGCTGCTCTTGCTGCATTGTTTGGGTTGGACCCGGAGTGTCGTCTTTTGGTAGAACCGGCATAATTATCCCTCACTTCTGACACCAATTGTTACGAGCTGGGGTTCGGGATAATTTAATGATAGCCGGTTATTATACTTTAACGACACTTTATTCTATACACAATATAATTCCGGAGACTTGTACGATAAATCCTTACACTTCGCTACAATTCTATTCACTATAACACAGTACTAGTACAACACAGTAAACCCTAGGTACTGAAACACTTCTACTCTGTATACACTACAATACAGTAACAGTAGAACACAGTAAACACTAGACACTGATACACTTCTACTCTGTGTACATTACAACACAGTAACAGTAGAACACAGTAAACACTAGACACTGATACACTTCTACTCTGTGTACACTACAACACAGTAACAGTAGAACACAGTAAACACTAGGCACTGAAACACGTCACTAATACTGTAACACTCACTATAGTCACCGATAAAACACTTGTGATCACTCGCACTGAACTAAACTCACTAACTCTAACTCAGACTCACTAAACTAACTCTCTAAACTGACTGACTCGCTCAGACTGCCCGTGCCCATCGGATACCGCCTTATATATGGCACCGGCACGATATACTAGATATCGGTGGAAGGCTCTAGACTGCCATTAAGATGTTCGTAGAATTGTCGTGTGAATGCATCCGCAGAACAATGGCCGGGCGACGAAAACAACTTGTTTACGTCCTTTCTTAATTGCCTCCTTTTGTCTATATTTCCTGCTAAGTGTTGTTGTTTCGCATGGCTTTCACACGGCAAGCCCTCCAGAACCTTCCATCGTAACAGTACTATAACTTAAGTACAGTGATTAGTCACACCACGAGCTTTACGGTGAAGGAAAACATCGAGAGGAAACCTACATACGTCTAAGAAGAAATTCAACGGCGTATGTATAGTCGTGCTTGAGTAACGGCGATCGCGACGCGCCATCTATCAGGTTGGCACCTAAAATATGTCTTTGGCGGAAAGTAGGTGTGTGGGTACTATAGCTCTGCCTACCCCTTCGGGAATCATTGTGAGAAGGCGTGTATGTTAAAGAGCGGTAATTTTTATATTACCGGCAATGCAATCGTATTT
>JACCPG010000276.1:0-36270 GCA_016069955.1 Drepana arcuata
TCATATTCACGATCTGAAGTGTTACGTACGAGATGTGACATCGGTTTCTGTTCAGTCAAAACTTGTTATTTACCTAGACATTAACTTAACTACTTATAACGTAAATGAGAGTTGGGCTAGATATCTTCACGTATTTTTTTTAAAACTGAGTTTAAGTACGAATATTGTTCTTACTATGTTTAGGTATTAAAGTTTAGATAGCAAACTTCGAAGCCGCCAAAAGCATTTGTTAGCTTGAAAGCGTTGCTCAGCAGAATGAAATAAACATTGAAGATGAATGACCCGTGCCACATTCTTCATCTGGTTGCATTAAGTACTTATGTGGCCAATCTGACTTGGTACAATAGGAGCGATGTTTTGTTGTCTTTGACATCAATCACATAAAACGACAGATTTATGATATCTAGATTGTCTTTGTTTATATTGCAGAACTTATTTTTTAATTTGAAAGAAACACTTTGACGTTTTTCAGACTTAACTATTTAAAATCGACCCAAGGATATGTTTCAGAGGCGCTTCGCTGCAAAAATGTGCTGACTTGTTTGAACAAGTTTTTCACAACAACAGTTCCTTTTGTTTAAAGGGAGAATAACTGAATAACACGTTAGCAAAGACTCTTTTAATTTAAACACGCGGAGTGATGTTATTCAGCACTTAGAGTACATAGTCAAAGAGTTCAATTTTGCATATTAATAATGTTCTCAAAAAAGTCAAGTAAATTTCAAATATTTTCATTGTTATCTTTAATAACCAAAATCAAACCCAAGGACTCGGAAGTGCCCATGAATATCTATTTCGAGGTTTATGATTCCAAGTTTATCATTCCGCTTCATACATTTGGCAGCGATAAAGTAATACGCAAATAACACGATACCACTATTGAAACATATCGAACTGTCAATAAAATATAAAAAGAAACCTAAGCAGACCATAGACGTAGAGTAGAGAGTAGATTGTCCGCTCTAGACTTAGGGTCTTTGGTTTAATTGTCGGTTCGAGTAGGTGCTCATACCGTTCCCTTGCTTGTTCGATCAATTTGACCAAATTCCAAGTAGTTGGAACGTGGTCTTCCTCTATTTCTTATTGCAGACACATTCGGATTGTATCTCTGTACGTCAACTATTCATTATTCGTCCTTTCTATATGTCGCATGTAAAGTTCTACAGTACAAAAATCCAGAAACCTATACAACACTAGCTGTCCATCCCAGTATCGCACAGGTGAAGAAATAAATAAAATATTTGGGTTGGACAACCAAAAATCAAAATCTTTTTATTTCACATAGGCCCAAGTGGGCACTTATAAAACGTCGAAAAAGAAGCACGGTTCGGGTTGGTCGCTTCCATCGAGAAGAACCGGCAAGAAACTCCATGGTTACTCTTTTCAAATCATTAGGCATATACAACCCTTATCACTTATGGGTATGAAAAATATATAGTATCGATTCTCAGACCTACTGAATATGCATATAAAATTTCACTAAAATCGGTCAAGCCGTTTCGGAGGAGTATGGATTTCTTCAAGAAGGGTGAGATTCCTGCAGGGTCGGCAACGCCTGAGTGATACCCCTGGTGTTGCAAGCGTCCATAGGTGGCGGTAACCGCTTACCATCAGGCGAGCCGCATGCTTGTTCGCCACCCAAGAGGTATAAAAAAAAAGTATGGTTACTAACAATGTGACACGAGAATTTTATAAGATTACACATGGGAATTCTAAAGCCAAATCTTTTCCTTTATAATATAAATATATATTGTAATTCAGTTGTAGATTAATCATGGGTTGTATGAAACATGCTCCAGTTTACATGGTAAATTAGTCAACTCCCTTCATTAGTCATCATCCTCCACAATTATACCTACACATCCTTAATACCGTTTCTCCAAATAAGTGTGGCACAAGTACATAGCACACTAGACGTGCCTTGTGGTGCCACCCGCGTAATGCTAATGTTACAGGAAGAGGCTTCGACTCGATCTTTAGCATAAACAAAACATATCCTATCCAGTGAATTCTCTATGTCTGTGCCAAATTGCATACAATTTCGATCATCCGCTCTGGCGTGAGTGAGTAAATTACTTCAAAATACTTTCGCATGGATATTTAATACTAGCGGTCCGTCCCGGCTTCGCACGGGTGGACATTTTTTTTTATAAAAGATAATATAGCCTATATCACTCAGGGTGAGTGTAGCCAACTGAGTGTACCAATGGTGAAACATTTTTCAAATCGGTCCAGTACTTTTTGAGCCAATTCGTAACAAACATACTTACATACAAATCTTTCCTCTTTATAATATTAGTATAGATTAGAAATAGAAAAGACTACGTAGAGAAACTCACAGAATTGAAATAGTCAAATGCAAAATTCGGTATTTAAATATGTTTTTTAAATTCTTTAAACCCAATGGAGATATGCAAGGCCTTATATTAAGACAAAGATGAATATGCAAGTATGAAACTTTAATTAGGCATAATTCCCACCAACGTAGTTGACGAAATCATTCATTGTCTTACAAAGCCTTTTGTAAACGAATTTATGATTTAGGAATAGCATGTGAAAAAAGTGTATAAGGCGAGTGTGAATGAAAGTGTTGGAAGGGGTAGACCTGGGCGGACGTTTCTAGACCAAATTAAGGACGTCTTGAAAAAAGGTCAGGTCAAGAGTACCCTAAACCGAAGAGCATGTATGAAGAGAATAATGAAAGTGGACGAAGCGAAAGAAGTATGTAAGGATCGTAGCAAGTGGAAAGAAGTGGTCTCTGCCTACCCCTACGGGAAAGAGGCGTGATTATATGTATGTATGTATGTGAACATACGTTCTCTTTGCCTACCTCATGTGTGATGATATATATGTATGTGAGTGAGCATACTCCCTTATGACGTCATTGACAGCGTCACACTCCAACGAACCAATAAGCTAGATTGGATAACTGTTATTGACTCAAGTGTAATACGAGAGTTGTGCTATTGTTCCTTAAAGCAAGGTTAGGCGACATTTTGCTACACTAGCTCAGCTCTGTAGCTCTTCATCTATAATATTATCTTCACACATCGCTTGAGAGTTGTTGAGTTGATTTTCTTCTAAATTAACTACAACTATCGTATAAGAGCCGCGGGACTTAAAAATAATATTTTCTTTCGAAGTTTGGACACGACGTCTTCTGTCGATGACCATAAATCTATACATATATAAAACAATAGATATGCATATCATAAATGCAAAAGTTTGTGTGTATGCATGTTTGTAACTCAATCACAATCTTTTTTTTAAGCGTATGTACAGTTTTGCATGAGTATCGGCGATGGACTCGCCATCTGTCTCGGTGACACCTAAAATACATCTCTGGCGGAAAGTGGGTGTGTGAGTGAGTTAGTATTGCGGCACTCAAAGAAGCGTAATAGACAATTTGTTGAATGTAATCAAATTTTACATGGATGGTGCAGTTAGTAATATATTTACCACAAAATAACGAATTATCATCATCATATCATCACGCGGAGTCCCTAACGGGTAGGCAGAGAGTATAGAGCGCCAGTTCTCCCTAGTCTTACACACCTCTTTCGCTTCGTCCACATTCATCAGTCTCTTCATACATTCTCGTCGGTTTCGAGTACCCTTGACGTTCCCATCCTTGAGCGTCCGATCGATTTGATCTAGCTAGTTGGAACGTGGTCTTCCTCTGCCTCTTCTTGCACACACGTTCGCTTAAAATATGTGTTTCGTCAATATTTCTTCACTCGTCCTTTCTATATGTTCAAACCAACGTAGCATGCCTTTCTTCATCTTTACAATCACGCCCTCATTCACGCCAATACATAATTAATATCTCCTTACCTCTCACATTTCTCTCTCTTTCTCTTCTGTTGGATCTCTTCTTATTTTTCCTAATTCCCAGCTTATCTAAAAACGTCGTCAAAATGCAATACAATCCTAGCAATGTCGTGAGTTTTTCGTAATCCACAGATGCTAATTGCATCCTCGCAGCGTTTATTTATAGTCTCATGAATGGTATTGTAGTGAACAGCAATTCAAGTTAATGATCGCGTTGTCGTCACATCGTATATATGGCGTTCCTCTTATGATGGTATATGGGCGTCGTCGAGGTTCCAGTTCCTTGTATTTATGCATATTAACCTTGCTTATCCTATAACCGAATGAACAATACTAAATGGTAAATAAAATATGCGTTTTATATCATCACGGCTTCCCACAAGGGTTCCTGAAAGGGTAGGCAGAGGCGACCTTTTCATATACCTACTTTACATGCCGACACATGGCGAGTCCATCGCCTTTACTCAAACATATAAGTTTTCGAATTTCTTCACTAACGTTTGTAAGTCCTCTCGATATTTCAGTAAAGCTCGTGATGTGTCTGTTCACTGTACTTAAGTTCAGAAAAGCTCTTTGCTACAGTCGGGATTCGCACTTGCAATCTTTGTTTCAGGCGACTGCTCGAACCGATCGGCCACTACGGCAAATCGTTAAAACTAAATAACAGTAAATACATGTCCATTATTATCACAGTCTGTTAGAGGATTCCCTTTACCTAAGTTTTCGGGTTATCTCGTTTAATGATCATTTGGTACTGCCCCGTTTTATGCTAACGGGTTTCGGAAGCAAAGAGAAAGTATACCCACAGCTATCAAACTCTGATTTATATCAGTTCTTAGCTGATTGAAAGAACCGGTAATTTCACTGTCACTGAGAGCTTTATATGTAGCTACTTCTCATCAGAAAAATCGAAACACCTTGCAGGTTTTTGTTTTCTAATAGTGAATAATACCTCATATTCTTCACTTTTCAACGACATTTGACATATACATACATACATATCATCACGCCAAGTCCCTAACGGGGTAGGCAGAGAGTATAGAGCGCCAGTTCTCTCTAGACTTACATACCTCTTTCGCTTCGTCCACATTCATCAGTCTCTTCATGCATGCTCGTCGGTTTCGAGTACTCTTAACGTTCCCGTCCTTCAGAGTTCGATCTATTTATTCCTCTGCCTCTTCTTGCACACACTTTTGCTTTGTATATTTGTTTCGTCAATCTTTCTTCACTCATCTTTTCTATGTGTCCAAACCAACGTAACATGCCTATTTGATATTTGACATATATTTCTAAATATACACATTTTTCTGATAATCCTTACAAAACATAAACTTGCAAGGTGTTTCGGTTTTTCTGATGAGAAGTGTGTGACGCTCAAGTGAATTGATTGACAAGATGGAGTAGTGTTGTAAGAAAGCCACCTTTCTCGATCGTGTTTCTATTAACGGTCGTTTATCTTTCCATAGTCATGTTGCTCCATTCAAATTACGATATGCCACTACCTACAATATTTGTATTTGGATGACATTGACAGTAGCTAGTGCATGAACTGATTAGTAGAACGAAGTATACAATTTAATTTCAACTGCACTAGTTAATGCGACATACATCCAAATATATTCACGTTTTCACAAGGATAGTCAGCAGTAGAGGTTGTCGTTTGCTTATAAAATACTTTGGGTTCCACCGTAATTGTTGAAGAGTCTATCGCTGTGTCTCAAGCGCTTTGAGAATCGGCGCCTTTGAATTTCGAAATTCTTCTCAAACGTATGCAGGTTGCCTGAATGCTTTCCTTCACCGTAAAGCTTGTGGTGTGATTAATCACAAATAATAATAATTTCTTTCAGTAACTTATAATTAGGTTATCACTGTTCCTAATAAGCCGTGGTGGCCGAGTGGTTCGAGCAGTTGCCTGCGACGCAAAGGTCGCAAGTTCGAATCCCGACTGTACCAATGAGTTTTTACTTAAGTACAGTGACTAGTCACAACCACGAGCATTAGAGTGAAGGAAAACTACGTTCGTCTGAGAAGTAATTCAAAGGCGTATGTATAGTCGTGCTTGAGTAACGGTGATGGACTCGCCATCTGTCACGTTGGCACCTAATATACATCTGGCGGAAAGTGGGTGTGTGGGTATTACCTATACACCTCTGCCTACCTCTTCGGGGACCCTTGTGGGAAGGCGTGAGGATATATATATATATATATATATATACTGTTCCTAAGTTCCACAAAACTCATCTTGCAACCATGGCTTAATTGAGCTAATTAAAAATAAAATTGCTTGAGAAGCTGTAGATACTCGTAGCTTTTGCTTCAAGAGAATGGCATTCCTCAATCGGGTCTCGACTCGAGATATGCGGGTGAACGACCAGCAGTGCCCGACGTGGCCTAGGGAGGTCGTACCATCCGATATGGTAGCGTACATAACTATTACATGCTTGTGCCTGCGACTTTGTCTGTTTATCATATTAGCATACATATATTAATCGCAACAAGAACTTTACGGTGAAGGAAATCATGGAGCGGTAACCTGCTTATGGTTGAGAAGAAATTCTAAGTAAGTTAAGAAAACAGCTAAGTCTATACATTTCCGGCGAAAAGAGAGTGTGAGCCTACACACCTCTGCCTACCCTTTCGGCGATCCTTGTGGGAAGGCGTGAATTATATTTTGAGAATTTAGCACAATTATGACGCCATTAGTAGTACGCCATTGGACGCCATTGGACTTAAATAAATTTGCTATATTTTCCTCAAAGCACACCGTTTGTTTTTTACCATCCATACAACTTTTATGAATCTGACGAGTCTGTTTGGAGTGGCGATGTAACATACACACATATCATCACGCCGAGTCCCTAAGGGACAGGCAGAGAGAATAGAACGCCAGTTCTTTCTAAACTTGCATACCTCATTCGCTTCGTCCACAGTCATCAGTCACTTCATACATGCTCGCCGGTTTCGAATACTCACTCCAATATAATATATGGGTTCGGTTATTTGCAGGTTTATACAATCATTTATCCTGTTAAATATGTTATCGAATTTACGGTTTACTTTGAACGAGCGCATGTATGAAGAGACTTATGAATGTAAATGACTACGCCCCTGCGAACGTATCTAGACTTGCGGTCTGCAATATTTCCGCCGACATGAGCGCTGTTATTCCTCTGCCTACCTGCAACCGTGTAGATGTTTAGTTTGGTAGCAATCATTGTAGTGTCGTTTTGTCGCCTTCATAATGGGCGAATAATATTAATGAATTCAACCTTGCGTCTCATTCGGTCAGTTACTCGAAGATATGAATGATACGATTATTCATGTACCTTATCAAATGGAAGTCGTGGACATCTGGATTCTCTTAATTGGGTATTAAATGTTATTTCATTACGATAACTTGTATGTTGTACTTGTATGATAACTAAAATGTTCAAACGATTGATAGAGGAAGCATTAATCCATAAATTTACGTATGTATTTATTACTCATGCCTTCCCACAATGCTCCTCGAAGGGGTGGGCAGAGGTGTGTAGTAACGCACTCATTTTTCGCCGGAGATATATTTAGGTGTCAACGTGAAAAATGGCAAGTCCAATGCCGCTATTCAAGCACGACTATTACATCTTTGAATTTCTTATCAGACGTAAGCAGTTTTCTCTCGATGTTTTCCTTCATCGTACAGATCTTAATGATGTTCTATTATTAGTACCTATTGTTATCACAGTATACATATATATAGAATATATTACACAAGAATATATATTTATATATTTAAAAAATATGTGTGTCTAGGGACACACTGCAGCGAGATGATATTGAAGGCTACTAACTTGATTGCTTATACACTTCTCATGAGATAAAGCGAAGCACCTTGAAGCTTATATTATGTAAGGATTATCAGAAATAAATATATATTTAGGAATATAATATCAATGGCCGTGGTGGCCGAGTGGTTCGAGCAGTTGCCTGCGACGCAAAGGTCGCAAGTTCGAATCCCGACTGTACCAATGAGTTTTTCTGAACTTAAGTACGGTGATTAGTCACACCACGAGCTTTACGGTGAAGGAAAACATCGAGAGGAAACCTGCATACGTCTGAGAAAAAATTCAAAAGGCGTATGTATAGTCGTGCTGGAGTAACGGCGATGGACTCGCCATCTGTCACGTTGGCACCTAATATACCTCTGGCGGAAAGTGGGTGTGTGGGTATTACCCATACACCTCTGCCTACCCCTTCGGGGACCCTTGTGGGAAGGCGTGAGGATATATATATTTAAACTGTGTTCTTGACGAGTGCGTTCTTCACAAATGAACTGATCTTATCAAGTATAATGGTGGGCGCGATTAAGGAAATGCATACTTGTGTCGTGGTTTGAGTCGATTACTGTACTATTTACAATTGTACTATTTACATCGATACATAACATTATCTTGACTTAACATCACTTACTAATTTGTAATTGGTATTGTGCGAAAGAGACCTCGTATATATTTTCTTTCAGCATCATATCGACACTGGGTCCCTTACGAGATTAGGAATAGAAACTCTTTCGCTTCGTCTTTTGTTTCGATGTCATATTTCTTCACTCATCCTCTCTATTTGGTCACACCAACGTAATACCTTTGCCATGTCTATACCATGCCATGCTTATGCTTTGTTTTATCTTTACAGTCATCCTCGTTCTCGCCAGTTGTTTTGCAAATCGCTTAATTGCGGATTCGATCAAATATCTTGATTATAATCCTTCTATTTGAAAACCATCCAAACTAAATCCTTTGCATTCAAATTGCTATACCACATTAGGTGAAAGTAGGTTCTCGATTACATATTGTTAACACTTAGGTAATACAAACATGTTCGCTGCCCGCGATTTGTATGAATTTTATTGTTAAATCAACACTCGCAGTCAAAAGATATAAGTATATACTTACATTGAGTAACGGCGATGGACTCGCCATCTGTCACGTTGGCACCTAATATACCTCTGGCGGAAAGTGGGTGTGTGGGTATTACCTATACACCTCTGCCTACCCCTTCGGGGACCCTTGTGGGAAGGCGTGAGGATATATTATTTATTATTATACATTAAAATTGGATTTCATTATTTCGTTAAACAAGTTTTTGTTAACTGACTACGCGTATTCCGATGGTGTATTGTTTTACAACCGTTTGACTGGAGAGCAGTACTGCCATCCTTAATAACTTTCTTTTGCCCTCACTCCTTACCACTAGAGGCATGAAACCTAGTCTTTCTAGACTGCTGGCATTGTTCCTTAAGTAAATGTATATTTCGTCAGCTCGGGAACTGGACTGGTATATGGTTTAGTGCTCCCAGCTCGCCTCGGGCGCCAGAGGTACGGGGGTAGGACCCTTGTAGAAAAGAGCGAAGATATATTATATGGTAAATGTAAAAATTATTATGTAATTATTACCAAATGTAATTGATTAACCCGTTTTTGTTAAATAAATATATATACTTCTCATCAGAACAATCGAGACACCTTGCAAGTTTATGTTTTGTTAGGAAGTTATTATATTATTCACTATTAAACGACATATATATCCTCACGCCTTCCCACAAGCGTCCCCGAAGGGGTAGGCAGAGGTGTGTAGGTAATACCCACACACCCACTTTCCGCCAGAGGTATATTAGGTGCCAACGTGACAGATGGCGAGTCCATCGCCGATACTCAAGCACGACTATACATACGCCTTTGAATTTCTTCTCCGACGTATGCAGGTTTCCTCTCGATGTTTTCCTTCACCGTAAAGCTCGTGGTGTGACTAATCACTGTACTTAAGTTCAGAAAAACTCATTGGTACAGTCGGGATTCGAACTTGCGACCTTTGCGTCGCAGGCAACTGCTCGAACCACTCGGCCACCACGGCCATTGATATTATATTCCTATATATTTTTTTTTTCTGATAATCCTTACATAATATAAACTTCAAGGTGCTTCGCATTTTCTGATGAGAAGTGTATAAGCAATCAAGTTAGTAGCCTTCAATATCATCTCGCTGCAGTATGTCCCTAGACGAATTGCTAAGACAATTAATTATATCCTCACGCCTTCCCATATGGATCCCCGAAGGGGTAGGCAGAGGTGTATAGGTAATACCCACACACCCACTTTCCGCCAGAGGTATATTAGGTGCAATTAAAATTGCCTTAATCTTCACGGCGAATTCATCACATCGACGACTGAGTGAGTCGTCGATCTAGAAACCGGAAAAGATTGGAATCCATTTAAAACGGGCAAAAACTATGAGCGTAAAATGTTTTAATTTGCCTCTCACTCGCCGTTATTCGTTGGAATATTCCATTTATACAAGTATACGTCAAACGCCAAAAGTCAAAAAATATGAGTTGGCAACTTACAATGGAAGTCACCTACTTACAGCCTAAATAGTCTCTTGTACTAACCATATGCATATGCAAATCACGCATTTACATACAGTATGTGAAATATGTCAGTCTGTACGTCATTGCATCGCGTGCTATGATTCGGTAGAGAAGTGATTTGTTACCTACTGGTCAACGGGGCCACGCCGCGTGTTGATCGATCTGTGTAATTAAGCAACTTTACACTCTCAATGCGCTGAATAGCTTTTCCATCTTTCTGCTAAATGCTTTGACATCAGTGACGTTCATGACGTGCTCTTTGAATAGTACTAGTATCTTCACGTCTTCCACAAGGGTCTTGTATGTAGGCAGAGGTCTCACAACTCTTTTCCCCTGAGATATATTTTCCGCCGATATATAATAGCCGTGGTGGCCGAGTGGTTTGAGCAGTTGCCTGCGACGCAAAGGTCGCAAGTTCGATTCCCGCCTGTACCAATGAGTTTTTCTGAACTTAAGTACAGTGATTAGTCACACCACGAGCTTTACGGTGAAGGAAAACATTGAGAGGAAACCTGCATACGTCTGAGAAGAAATTCAAAGGCGTATGTATAGTCGTGCTCGAGTAACGGCGATGGACTCGCCATCTGTCACGTTGGCACCTAATATACCTCTGGCGGAAAGTGGGTATACATCTCTGCCTACCCCTTCGGGGACCCTTGTGGGAAGGCGTGAGGATATATTATATTATTATATATTTTCCGCTGTCTCCGACACAAGGATACCTCCATACAACTATGAACTACTTCTTAATCGGGTTTCCTTCAGTTGTTTTCTTTTAGAATAAACCTCGAGGTGTGATTAATCACTGTACAGAAAAAAAACATTGGTTCAGAACGGGATCAAACTTGCAATATTTATGTAGAAGATATGGAAAGAATAATTAAGCGACAGATGTTCTACAAAGCTATTACTTTCTTAAATTGACTATATAAGGCTCGCCTTTTATTAAATAGAAAATAAATAATAGTTTAAAAAAACTAAAAAAAATACACTTTTTATAGAAAATCAGCACCGTAGCAGTGCAAAAATGAATATAAAAAATCGCTGATCCTGATTATCCTAGTAAGGATAACGGGTCAAAATGTCTAAGTCAAATGTCAAAAATATTGAATTGTCATCGGTCCTTAATAAGTATGCCAAATTTCGAGTTAATCCGACGTTTTGAAGGGGGTTAAAATCATGTTCAAATATTCCGTTACATACTAACATACAAACATACATACGTCTCAAGCTAATAAAAGCGTATTAAAAAAGAACTGGTGCTCTACTCTCTACCTTCCCATGAGGGATTCGGCGATCTATATTATATACTTAACGGATACTCGGTTCTCTCGGACTCGCACACGTGTGTTAGCTGCTATGATATATAAAAAAAAAAACATTTCATACATTGTTCAGTTCAGTTTTGTTCGTTGCGAAAATTACCCGGCCGATTATCCCATTAGAAACCTACATCTTTACCAAGTAGCATAGGCAATAGGCATATATAATGGGAAATATTTGTTTTTTATTTATTCAAGAAAATGATAAATGAAATTGAAACCACGGGGGGCACAGCTAGTAAACGCAGATCATTTGTTGTATTTAACATATATAATGTCGTAAGAGTGTCATATAAAGTACACTTAAGAACTATTACCTACTAGTATTAGCAGGGAAATGCAGTTCGTTATCCAACGCTATTCTCGCCCCACGCCGAGCGGACGTCACGTGGAGTGCCGACCCTCTGCATGCAAATAGGAGGGGAGGACTAGTCGTCGTGCATCGGACTATTTTATAGGAATTATCAACACGCTATCTTTAATTCGGAATATTGCTATGGGGGGGGGCTTCAATGTCATTGTCCTTTAAACACTTTTGAGCCCTTATTAACCTTTGTATTGTAATTAATACGAAATTATTTTTTAATAATTGCTTTCCCATGCAGTTCTAATATGTATATTATGTACTTATTTAATTACTCGAGAAATTACACGAAAACGACGAGCATGTATGAAGAGACTGATGAATGTGTACGTAGCGAAAGAGGTATGTAAGTCTAGAGAGAACTGGCGCTCTATACTCTCTGCCTACGCCGTTAGGGACTCGGCGTGATGATATGTATGTATTTAATTTCTAGCGCCTCGGGGTTTATTTTATACCACTAATGTGGTAAAAGGTTAGTAGTATTAAATGTATATCGTTCTTTTGTTCGCATATTACCTAAAATTTCCGCGTCATAAAATTGATTATCCGGTCAAGTGGCCTCCCATGTAAACGTGTTTACTATTTCGTGCTCTTATTATTATTACTAGTTTTGACCCGCGACTTCGTCCGCTTAAATAGCTTAACAATATCATTTTGCCATAAAATTGGAACACAATACTTCTACACACTATATATAGGTATGCTTTATTTCCTACCAAAAGCTTAAATTGATTTTTTTGAGAAATTATGATTGATCTATCGGAACTTTTAACCCTTATTTCGCCCCGTTCAAGATAGTTTTTTTAAGGCGAAAGAAGTTTTCCTCTCGAACGATATAATCTCCTAGCCAAATCAAATCAAATCATCCTTATTTTGTGAACATAGGCATTACGAACTGTTTAGTCATGAAAATTCAATAAACAAACAAACAGAGCTATTTTCACATTTGTGATATATTAGTATGGATGCTCCAGACTGTGTCAACGCGGCTCACCGTATCATTAATTAATTGGCCTACATTATCTCAGGTAAATATGATGACGTACATGATGCAGAAATTATACATATACATACTTACGTACCATCAAGAGTCCCTCACGGAGTAGGTAGAGAGTAGTGCACCAGTTCTCACTTGATTCACGGACCTTTCGCTTCATCCACATTCATCATACACGCTGGTCTGGTCATGTATGTTGTCGGTTCGAGTAGTTGCTTGCGACAAAGATCGCACCAACTAGTTTTTCTGAATTTAAGTACAGTGGTTAGTCACACCACGAGCTTTATGGTGAAGGAAAACATCGAAGAAACCTGTATACGTCTGAGAAGCAATTCAAAGGCGTATGTATAGTCGTGCTTGAGTAACGGCGATGGACTCGCCATCTGTCGCGTTCGTACCTAAAATATATATCTGGCGGAAGGTGGGTGTTTGGGTATTACCTATACACCTCTGCCTACCCCTTCGAGGACCCTTATGGGAATGCGTGAGGAGATATGAATATTAAGGTGACAACAATAAGGCTAGGCTAAGGTGACAAATAAGGCAACCAACGACAATTAAGGTGGTAAGGAGGTCTCTCGAGCTCGACAATACATTTTTCGAGAAGATTTTTATCGATGGAATTGAGTTGGACCCTGTCCTGACTAGGCCTATCCATGTCTTACGCTCCAGACTTAAAAGCTAAGCGATAACTCACATGTTTTAAAGGATTAACATCAATACATAAACATAGGTACCCGTTTCTACACATAACACGAATGTACTGTTTCCTGTAGAGACGTGCCATTAGTATGTCCGTCCAGACAATACGGTATCTATAACTAATTCCGATCACGGCCCGACAGCGAACTGTGTAACCGAACATTATGCAAAACTGGACCCTATTCGATCAGTGATACGACCTAAATACGAAAACGAATATGATATAAGCTGTCAAGATGATGAAGTTCAAATCGCTATTCCGTAGAGGCCCCAGCCAGGGGAAACAGGAGGCGACGCTCAAGGGGGCGCCGTCCGTCTCGAGCTTAGACTCGAAGCACCACAAAGTAGCCCCGGCCAGAGACAAGTCCTTGAAACTCTTCGGGTCCAAGGAGAAGCTCCATAAAGCGCATAAGAAGAAGGACCTGGGGAATAATAATGCGGTATTAGAAGACCCTGAGTTGCGCGAGAGCTTGGAGGTTTACGAGGAAGGGGTGAGGGGGGATTATGGGAGCGCCGAGGAATTGGGGTCGGTAGGGGAGCGAGGGTCGCAGGAGTGTATCAGCCTGCCGGTGACGCTCAACACCGAGCACATGTCAGTCTTCCAGGAGGTGGAGCTCAGGCCTAGAGTACCATCTGAGGTAAGTGTAATAGCTTATTGTTTCCGATTTTATAAAGCCCCCACTATTTATTACCACAGATATTCTGGTGAACATGAATACGGTACTTGGTTTATCGAGATATTCATTTCCGATTTATTTATGTGTTAGTGCAGATATTGGTAATAAGGAATATGTCTAATTGGAGAATTGGCTACGAGCTAAATGTTTCGGGTTCGATCCCCGCTAGTGGTAGATTTTTTAGTAATGATCTTCTTCATGTGTAATGATGTCTAGGTCCCATAGTACAAGTTTTGCCTATATAGGGATGAGGTCAATGTATGTGGATTTATCCAAATACATATATTCATTATTATTATTATTTGAACAATACTAATAATATATGAGTATTTTGTCGGATAAATTTTCTACCAGCCGTCGGATTTATTATGTCTGCATGTTGCTTTAGAAAAACTGAAATAGCATCAGATTCTCTTAAATACTCTTCTGTTAATAAAATCCATACCATTTCCAGGCATCGATGATATCAGGGGCCCGTGAAATAGAATCCCTGCGACGGGAGCTGGAAGCGAGTGCGATGGAGCGAGCTCAGCTACAGGCCAGGGTGGACGAGTTGATGGGACGGGCCGATGAGGCTGACCGGCTCCGCGCTGAGCTGGACAGGATCAAGGTACAATTCCTTACCAGCCTCCTTTAACAAAATCCCTCTCTGTTCGCGCCAAGGGTAGCCATTGTATGACAATAACGTAATACAATGATTGAATGATGATTTTGTGTAGGGGGGAGTTTGGTTGGGAGATCGGCTCGTTACGTTGGCTTAGATCTTGATGTACATATAGAAACATTGGATGAATCATTCGAATGACGTGAAAGAGATCTGTAAGTGTAGAGGGAACTGTCCCACTACTCTATGTATGTATGACAACGGATCTGAATGTAGAAAGCATGAGAGAAGAATTACTTACGAAACGCGATAGTGTTTGGAAGTAGAGGCAGAGGAAGACCATGTTTCGACTAACTAGATTAAACCCATCGAGCAATTTAGGACGGGAACTTAAGATATAGGTAATAAAAATATATCCTCATGCATTCCCATAAGGGTCCCCGAAGGGGTAGGCAGAGGTGTATAGGTATGTAATACCCACACACCCACTTTCCGCCAGATATATTTTAGGTGCCAACGTGACCGGTGGCGAGTCCGTCGCCGTTACTCAAGCAAGACTATACATACGCCTTTGAATTGTTTCTCAGACGTATGCAGGTTTCCTCTCGATGTTTTCCTTCGCCGTAAAGCTCGTGGTGTGACTAATCACTGTACTTAAGTTCAGAAAAAATATTTTGTACATTCGGGATTAGAACTTGCGATCTTTGTGTCGCAGGCAACCACTCGGACCACTCTGTCACGTTGTCACCTAATATACTTCTGGCGAAAAGTGGGTGTGTGGGTATTACCTATTACCTACTATGTATTTATCTACTAATAAGAGGATTAGAGCAGGCCTTCGAGGCATGCTTATATGGGGAATGATGGACTCGCTTTGTTGTTTAACTAGGTTGTATTTATGACCTCCCAGAGTATGGAGAGTGAACGCACCTCTGCGTTGGAGCGTCTGTCGGACGAGAACGGTGCGTTGCGCGCGCGTCTCCGCGGCGTGGCGCACTCGCCGCTGTCGGACAGCGAGAAGCGGCAACTGCTTCTAGCGCCGGCGCCGCGGCGTATGCACTCCTCTGCGCCGGCATCGATAGCCCTCGCACACAATGTGTGTATATGTTGCTAAGTTTGTAACAAAATATGATCAGTAGCGCCATCTATGATTTTCTTATCTGAAACTTTCTCCTTCCTATGAATATATAGTAAGTTGTTGTCACCGTATAATTTTCAATACCGTTAGATTATAATCTATCTAGTGAGATTGTAAACTGTCGATAGATTGTGAACCGCAACGCACTGTTTACAATCTAACGAAATGATACTGTTCAATCAAAATCTGTCGCGCGTGAAATTGTCAACTGTCCGAAGGCTGTCCCTGATTGGGCGGCCTTATATTAAGGTCTACTTTAGAAAGGAGAGCATTGAGTGCTTCAAGAAGGATGTGAAAAGATTTCCGCAGAGTCGGCAGCGCGCGATCTCTACCCCTTGTACTGTGCCACCTTAGTGATGTCAAAACATATGCTGATTTAAAGCTGTATCGCGTAATTCTGCTGCCAATATAAAAATAATAATGGCTAATCCTTAAGAGGATCTCTTTGAATGGGTTAAGGATTTGATAAAGATCTCGTCTATTTGTGTTCATTTGCCTGGAAATGGCCTCAAAAGCCTGGATAATAAGGTGGTTTTCCAATGCGTTTGGCAGGGCGAGGGTGACAACGGAGAAGCGAGCACCCCGGAGTGGGACAAGCACTCGTCCTCGTCACTCAGCGAGGTGTCCGTGGCCTGCCTTCAGGATCGTATCCTGCAGATGGAAGAGCACCACTATAGGTGACATATATTGGCTGCATTTTATAGTCACACACACACAAACACACACACACACACACACACACACACACACACACACACACACACACACACACACACACACACACACACACACACACACACACACACACACACACACACACACACACACACACACACACACGCGTTATAATACAGGCTTTTAAAGCTACAAGAGCCAGGGATTTTAGACATTCTCATCACCTGTGCTACATATACGCCTTTGAATATCTTCTCAAACGTATGCATGTTTACTCTCCTTCACCGTTAAGCTCGTGGTGTGACTAATCACTGTACTTATATATATATATATATAATATATCCTCACGCCTTCCCACAAGGGTCCCCGAAGGGGTAGGCAGAGGTGTATAGGTAATACCCACACACCCACTTTCCGCCAGAGGTATATTAGGTGCCAACGTGATAGATGGCGAGTCCATCGCCGTTACTCGAGCACGACTATACATACGCCTTTGAAATTCTTCTCAGACGTATGCAGGTTTCCTCTCGATGTTTTCCTTCACCGTAAAGCTCGTGGTGTGACTAATCACTGTACTTAAGTTCAGAAAAACTCATTGGTACAGGCGGGATTCGAACTTGCGACCTTTGCGTCGCAGGCAACTGCTCGAACCACTCGGCCACCACGGCTTTTTTATATATATATATATATATATATATATACACATTTCATGACGCCTTCCCGCAAGGGTCCCCGCATGGTGCAAATGGCAGAGGTGAGAAGAGGCACCTCTGCCTACCATTTGTCCACACACCCACTTTCCGCCAGAGATATATTTTGGGTGCAAATGTGACAGATGGCGACTCCATCGCCGCTACTCAAGCACGACTATACATACGCCTTTTAATTGCTTCTCACACGTTTTCCTTCACCGTAAAGCTCGTGGTGTGACTAATCACTGTACTTCTGGAACTACAAAACTCGTTGGGACACATCGTACCAACCTTCCCATGCTCCTTCCCGCTTTTCGGCACTTCGGTACCGCACAGACCTGGTCGCAGATAACTCATTGGAACAGTCGGGATTCGCTTTTATTATATAGTTAAGTAATGTTTGTGGTCCAGCACGAGCGAGGAGCTGCAAGCCACGTTGGCCGAGCTGGCGGACCTGCAGTCGCAGCTGGCGGACGCTCACGCGGACAATGAGAGGCTCGCGGACGAGAAGCAGGTCCTACTCGAGTCCCTCTGCAGGCAGACTGAGAAGCTCGAGGATAGCAGGACTAAGGTACTGGCTGTTGTGGTCATATTCGCTGTGACCCCGTAATATTTGATTGCATCGCTATATATTTTTTTGCTGGAATAAACATATCCTATAACTTAATCCAGAAAATATCGCCGTGGTGGCCGAGTGGTTCGAGCAGTTGCCTGCGACGCAAAGGTCGCAAGTTCGAAACCCGATTATACCAATGAGTTTTTTCTGAACTTAAGTATAGTGATTAGTCACACCACGAGCTTTACGGTGAAGGAAAACATCGAGAGGAAACCTGCATACGTCTGAGAAGAAATTCAAATAGTCGTGCTGGAGTAACGGCGATGGACTCACCACCTGTCACGTTGGCACCTAATATACCTCTGGCGGAAAGTGGGTGTGTGGGTATTACCTATAGATCTCTGCCTACCCCTTCGGGGACCCTTGTGGGAAGGCGTGAGGATATTTTATATTTATTATTATTAATCCAGCCAATAATTTATCTATGTGCCAAATTTCATCAAATTCAGTTCAGTTTCCGCGTGGAAGAGGATCAAACATCCTCACAAAATTTTGCATTATATTAAGAGTGTCCAATCGGAATGAGCGATAATAATTGTACGATGATATCTAACGAGGCAGATATAAGAAATTTTTTTCTTGATACCGCCGGACGGTTTTGGATGAAAATTTGAAGGGAGATAGATTATACAGCGGTGGTTTCTGATGATTGCCATTAATTTATTAAGATCATGAGCTTTAAATTTGTAAGAGATGCCTGCGGTACTTGCGTGGCAACATGTGTGCGTACGTGCATGTGTGCGTGCGGGTGTGTGTGTTTCCCCCTAAATATATCCCTAAGTATTTCCTCGGAAATGTATCTAAAATGCTCAACAATTGCTCCCAAACCAGGTCGATACCCTGCAAGAGCTGCTCCTCCGTGAAGGCGTGGAGCCAGAGACCCTGGGCTCTGGTGACATCGACCAACAGCTTTTTGCTGTTCTCAAGGTTGGTGGCTAATTTCTTCGATGGTTTTTCATGTTCTGAAGGTCCATATTGAATTAATTTCCTCTATATATATGCAATCTACTTTATCAAGGAATTATATAGTATGAATAAAAATATTTCTTATAGTGTTGGCTGGTGAAATATCCTTATTTATTTATTTATTTATTTATTTATTTATTTATTTATATATATATATATTTATATATATATAAGCTAACAGCTATATAGCCAAAGCACTTATATATGTACACTTAAGTGAAAAAGAAACATATGCTGTATACAAATAATTAGGCAAATTATACAATTAATCAATATATATGACTACATTTATCCTTATTATAGTTAATTTATAATATGCTGTAAATGTATCACTACAGTAACAAGAACATGATTAATAAAAAAAATAGATTAAGATGATACTCTTCTCTTCTCCTTCTCTCCATTTGTCACAGCTCTGACTTTCCTCTTGACCGTTCTTGTTCAGGTATCCCAGGAGGAGAGACGGCTGCTGATGAGCAAACAGGAACAACTAGAAGGAGAACTAAGCGACGCTAAAACAGCACTCGAAGAGAAGTCCAAGGAGAATGAGACGCTATCAGAACGTGTAAGGTGAGGAAATATAACCTTAGTTAATTTCCAGCACATTTTATTCGTTTAAATAAACAACTTAGCAACCCTGTTATACAAAATGGAGAGGATAAAAGGAGAGAAAATGCAAATATGATATGTTCTCTTGCTAGCGAAACGGCGTTGGACTCGCCATCACGTTGGCACGAGAAGACGTTGTACAAGTACACACTTCTGCCTGCCCCTTCGGAGACCCTTTAACGTACGCCTACCTCTTCGGGGACCTTTGTGGTTAAGTGAAATTCAAAAACATTCCACTAATAAATGTGATTTTTTGTGAAGGTTAGGCAAAAACTATCGAGGAGTTGGAAGACAAAATTCTATCTAGAGAAAAAAATCTTTAAAATCTTACTTACTTATATCCTCACGCTTCCCACAAGGGTCCCCGAGGGGGTAGGCAGAGGTGTATAGGTAATACCCACACACCCACTTTCCGCCAGAGGTATATTAGGTGCCAACGTGACTCATGCACAACTATTACATATGTCTTTTTTCAATTTCTTCTCAGACGTATGCAGGTTTCCTCTCGATGTTTTCCTTCACCGTAAAGCTCGTGGTGTGACTAATCACTGTACTTTAGTTCAGAAAAACTCAGTCGGGATTCGAACTTGCGATCTTTGCGTCGCATGCAACTGCTCGAACCACTCGGCCACCACGGCTTACGATCTTTAAAATCGCCAATGAAATCAAATTTTACACGTGGGAAGCCGCGAGGCATAACTTGTATGTATGTTATAATGGTCAGGGCATTGGAAGGCACCCTGGAGCGTTCAGAAGCCGAGCGCACTCAATGGGAGCAGGAGGCGGGTGCGGCGCGGGAGCTGGCCGCCGCTCGCCAGCATCAGCTGACCACGCTCACTGACCTGCTCGACGCTGCCAAGGCTAAGGTGCTCCACTGCCCACCTACCATCCTTCTAACAGCTTCTTTCATGGCACAAAAGCGCCACACGTCGATTCGTTCTTAGTCCAATAAATTGGGGCTTCGTACTGAGTCTCAGTTGGTAGCGAGTCTGATGATGGAGCCAGTTGGTGGATAACGGAATTCTTCAGTTTTTATACTACACATTATGATAAAAGCATGTTTTTTGTTGTTTGTCATGTTGTTTCTTAATGACAAGGTACTAAACAAGGTATTGAAGATAGTTTGAAAGTGGGTACGAGGCGTGCCTATGCATTTCTGGTAGTGCTGGCATGTATGGCCGGAGGGATGGACTGCCAGCCACTATTAGGTCGGTGAATAGTGGGCATGAGCAGGCCCACTATTCGCATATACGCATTGCATTCGTATATGAGCATTATCAGCTGCGCATATATGTGCGTGTGCGCAGTTGATAATGCGCATGTGAACGGTGTACCATAGCCCGTACTAGGTTGATAGTGTTTGTGATTTGACACACGTCTAATCACTCGGTGCTAGCTGAGCACACGCACACACGTGTATAGCGCTACACAAACAGCTAGTACCGAGCGTATAGCGCACCGGGTGGGTGTATAGTGGGTGTGAGCGGGCGCGTGCGTGTGCGCAGTTGGCGGAGCGCGCGGGCGCGGCGGAGGGCGCGGCCGAGGCGGAGGCGGCGGCGGCGGCGGCGCGGCGCGAGGCCGAGGCGGCGGCGGCGCGCGCGCACGCGCTGGCCGAGCGCCTGGCGCACGCGCAGCGGCAGCTAGACCGCGCGCACTCCGACGCGCGCAAGCTGCACGACGACGCGCTGGTAACTATCATACCTCCACCCTACCCCCCTCCCCGTCATCACATCTTACACCCCTAATAGTATACTAATACGACTAGCTGTGCCCCGCTGCCAAAATTTAATTGCCGCTTTGCTAGTTAGCTAGCAAAGCTAGCATTATGAATACGTCTTTGAATTACTCATTCTAAATTGTTTATACTTTGTTATATCTTCGCTCCTCCCCTCGAGGGTCCCCGAAAGGGTAGACAGGGTCGTATCGACACGGCTCGGTTTTCTCGGGCGGTATATTTAGCCGCCTTTTCTCAACCGCGATATATCTCTACACATACGTTTCCGTAAATTCCTTATCAGACGTATTTTCCTTATCGATCCTGGTATGATTAAACACCAATGATACATTATTATCGATGTATTATGGAAGCGTTTGTGGTGGGAAGCTCAGGTTTACTGTGCTCGCAGGTGTCCCGCAACAACGCCAAGTCCACGATATCTGAACTGGAGTTCCAGCTGGAGCAGCTGCGCCAGGAGAAGGGGGCCCTGCAGGGCGACGCCAAAGCACTGCAGGAGAACATGTCCGAGCTGCAGATACAAGTGAGCTACTCTCTTATTATACTGCTATTTGCCGCTTTTAGTGTACATCGCTAAGGAGTGAATACGTCTCCATACTTTTCTAACTAAATAAAAAATATGCCGAAATATTTTTTTCATAACTGTTCCTTTTATTTTTTTCCAGCATTTATTCTTTATCTCATGTATTCTCTTTTATTGAAGATTTTTGAAGGTGCGTCACGTTGGCGTCGATTAGGCATTAAAATGTTTACCTTTATATGTGTTTATTTTAGAATTGCACTATTTAGGTGTATAATATATGTATACTGTATACTAAGAAGGTGTGAAAAGATTTGTTCAATGTGTATATATAGTGACTATATATATAGTTAATATATATATATATATATATATATATATATATATATAAGTGATCCCAAGTTCGAATCCCGACTGTATCAATGAAATTTTTCTGATCTAAAGTACAGTGATAAGTCACACCACGAGCTTTACGATGAAGGAAAACATAGAGAGGAAACCTGCATACGTCTGAGTAGCAATTCAAAGGCGAATGTATAGTCGTGCTTGAGTAGCGGCGATGGACTCGCCATCTGTCACGTTGGCACCTAATTTACCTCTAGCGGAAAGTGGGTGTGTGGGTATTACCTATACACCTCTGCCTACCCCTTCGGGGACCTTATGGGAAGGCGTGAGGATATATTACTGTATATATCATTAATGGAAATTTGATTGCTCCAGGTGCAAATGGCATCGGATGAGAAGCTGGCGCTGATGAGCCGAGCTGGTGAGGCCCTGGCGCGCGCCTCCGAGCTGGAGAGGCAGCTGCAGGACGCGCGGGCGAGGGTCACGCAGCTGGTGCGGGACAGAGAGAGGGATGTGAGTACTTGCCGCCTTGGGTAGAGAGGGATATACTTTCCTATTATATTCATAACTAGCGGTCCGTCCCGGCTTCGCACGGGTGGACATAAGATTTTTTAAAGAAAATATAGCCTATGTCACTCAGGGTGAATGGGTCCAGTAGTTTCGGAGCCTATTCAATACAAACATACTTACATATAAACATGATTACATACAAATCTTTCCTCTTTATAATCTGCTTAAGTTCAGAAAGAAGTCAATATAGTACAATAGCGACTTGATCTTGGCTCCAATGTAGAAAATTAATTGATTAAATGAATTTGCTAGTATGGAGCGTATGGATAAGTCATGGTGCCAGAGTGGTTCGAGTCTGCAACGCCAAGACTGCTAGTTCAAATCGCCATTGTACTAATGACTTCTTTCTTAAATTAGGCACAGATTAATCACACTACGATATTTGCAGCGAACTAAAACAATGAGAGGAAACCCCCATACGAAAGATTATAAGAAATTCTAAATACATATAGAAATTCAAAGTATAGTATAATAATAATAATAATATTCTTTATTGTACACACACATACAAACAAATAGGATGACAAAAAGACAGAGAATAACATGTAATAGGCACAATAGGCGGCCTTATCGCAAAAGCGATCTCTTCCAGGCAACCAAGTGAAGAGAGAAAAGAAATATAGAGAAAAAAAGGTAGGTGTGATAGTTGAGCGGATGAAATATACATATTTACTACATCTCTGCCTCCCCCCCCCCCCCGAGATCCTTATGAAAAGGCTTTATTATATTATAGAATAAGCTAACAGACGCTTAGCGCTGTCTATGGTCTGGGCTCTGGCGTGATGATATGAATGTTAAAAAAAATATCCACTTTAGGAGGTAGAGTGGAAGCAGTTCCAAGGGGATCTGCTGATGACCGTCCGCGTAGCTAACGACTTCAAGACCGAAGCTCAACGCGAGCTGGAGAGACTCGTCTCCGAGAACAAGGTCGCCAGGGATCGCATACGACATCTAGAGGACCAAATACACTCCATGAAAGGTCAGTTACACCATTATGTGTCTTATTACTATTAGTAGTTAGGCTTATTTTACTGGGAGTTGATTCTGTACATGTGTGGTAGTTAACATGGTAGTATTTTTTTGGATTGTAAAGCTCATCGTGCTATCGCGCGTGTTCAACACAGATCAGCGAACCTTCCACTTACAATTCTCAGACAAGATGTCTGCATGTATATAACCAAGATTATTATTAAATAAAGTACATTGACTTTTTTTTAAATAGAATATATAGTAGCCGTGGTGGCCGAGTGGTTCGAGGAGATGCCTGCGACGCAAAGGTCGCAAGTTCGAATCCCGACTGTAACAATGAGTTTCTCTGAACTTAATTACAGTGATCAGTCACACCACGAGCTTAACGGTGAAGGAAAACATCGAGAGGAAACCTGCATACGTCTGAGAAGAAATTCAAAGGCGTATGTACTATGTATAGTCGTGCTGGAGTAACGGCGATGGACTCGCCATCTGTCACGTCGGCACCTAATATACCTCTGGCGGAAAGTGGGTGTGTGGGTATTACCTATACACCTCTGCCTACCCCTTAGGGGACCCTTGTGGGAAGGCGTGAGGATATATTATTTTATTATATTAACACAGAATAACGTTTTTATACCTCTTAAAATTATTTGCTGTTAGTTTTGTTAATATCATTGCCATAACGAATACACGATCAATTTTGCAGTCAGTTGCAACTTCATACAACAAATTTAAAAACAGGGCAACATTTTAACTGTCACTTACTTATTTAACAAGGGATCCTCGTTAGAATTCGCCCTTATTTGGTTCTATGGAGTTCCGACGCTCTTAGCAACTCAGTGCATGCTTAGTTCAATGCAAGTATTTATATGAAAGTGTGTTTGAATATTCGTTTTCATCCAAAATTCTCCCTATAAGCTATTTTCTTTTCAGATTGCTTCGTTAATTATAAATAGCATTATCCGTTATTAGCGTAGACACGTATAAATGATATGTAAAAATGCTTGTAACCTTATTTGGATTATTAAGACCAAAAGGTCAGGACAGTCAATTGAATGTGAATAGTGAGTACAATTTAGCTACTGCATGGTAGAAAAATATAGGTATTATTAAATGTCCTTCAAGCAGAATTAACCTGCATTTCCATGCACTAATTATCTGTAGTAAGCTTGCGAGTCAAGATCATTTATAACTAACTAAACATGTAAATTATCATCAAAAGTGTACATGTTAATATACGATGTCTAATCACAATTTGATGTACCACAACAGGTGATAACAGGTCAGAGTCTATGGATAGCGTTATTAACTGTTCGGACGACGAGAAAAGACTGTCGAAAGAATCGGATTATTTTGACACACCCAGCGATGGGTCGTCGGATGTGTTCAAAAATATTAGGACCAGATATTTATCTAGAGTGCACAGCGTAACTGATCCACCTCAGAAGGAAACTAGCATTGTGGACCAAGCTTTCTGCAAATCTAACGTTCAAGAACAGAAGGATGCAGATGATCTCATGCCAGAGTTTACACTTGAGATTGATAATGTTACAACAGATGAAACTAATGTTGATGGGTGTTCGACTGACGTTACTCCTGATCTAGATGACTCAATAGAGGCTGTGCTACCTTTCTTTGACCACAAAGAGATGAAAAGACAAGATGCCATAGATTTAATAAATGAAAGAGTCTGCAGACAAGACGCAATAGATACACCTGATAATTTATCTATGGATTTAATTGATTATACCCCTAAATTAGCATCAAAATCAGAGTCTTGTAATGTAGCTAAGCCGAAACGCAGAGATAGAACCATATTTAGCAGGAATCTATCAAATATTTACAACGGGAAACCCAAGTCTTATAGTATGGATAATTTGAACTCAAATACTGAGTTTCAGGACGCTTTGAATGAAGCTACTAGTATAGTGTTCACGAACGCTAAAACTGATAGCAATATTTCTTTGTTCACTGAAGGTTCTGACAGTGTTTTCCTGTCACCTATTAGCAGAGAGAGATTGGCCAGAAGTCATGATGATTTAATTAGTCCCGTGCTTGAAACAAAAGACACTAAAATCAGTTATGAGACGCTTAACAATTGTATTCAATCTGACGATTTCATTTCTAAAATAATAAAAGAGATACCCGTAATGAAAGCGGAATCCTTACTCCCCTATCCCTACCCTAACGACATTAAAAGGACCCCTATCATAGACCTTGCTCAGCCTCTGCCAAAAGTTGTCATATCAGACATGAAATTAGAAAGAGATTTGAAGAAAGTGAACGAAGAACTCAACCTAACATTCAAAGCAGCCATAGAAAGAATAATTGGAAATAACAAAATAAATAAATCAACCTCACCACCGATACTGAAAGACGACAATAATAACTGCAATAACGATGAAAGTAAGGAACCTATCGCGTTAGCGTTTAATGAAACAATAAATTTTGTAGAAATGCCACGAGTCATGGTATCTGATATCCAAAACCAAGTGGCAGAAGTTGGTATAGAAACAGCCAGTGAAGAAGTCTCTAAAGAAGATGGAAAAGATGAAACCGACATGGCTCAGATTATTAAAGAAAGTACAAACCCTTTCGAACAATCTTTGAAGGAAGACAATCCTACAGAAACAATTTCGGAATCAATCGACGATAATGTTAGTTACCATTTAAAAATAAATACCGAAGACTTAGCTGATGATGTGCCGAAGATAGTTGCTATACAGACAAATAGATCGGTTTCTCCGATTAATAATCCTCCAAAAGATATAAATAGAAATACACAGAGAATATTTAAAACATTTTTGGCACCAATTAATATTATAAACGACAATATCGATAACAAATCGCCGATTATCGCAAGTCCGGTTCTAATACAACCTATATTTTTTCAAACTCATAAGAGTTCTCAGGAGTCCGTAGGTTCTAAACATGAGAGTAAAAAAGCAACGGTGTACTATAATGATATGGACCAAGTCGTAGTTAAAAGTAATGAAAATAAAACCAGCGATACGATTAAAATGTTCGATGATATCAAAAAGAAAAGCATTTATCAAAAAAATAAGTCCAAACAGCTACCTTTTCTATCCTGGAAAAGTTTCGGAACCAACGACAGTTTGTCAGAACTTTCTCCTAACAAACCTCTTGCCCCTAAGCCTTCAGACATTTCCAAGACAAAAGTAGGTAAGCTATCGAAAACACCGGAATGGTTGGTCGATAACCAGTACTACCAACCACTGGTAAATGTGCCTTTCGTTATCAATACAGCTCAAAGTTATACCAAACCGAAAATACCAGTTGAAAATACCCGGAAACCAGATATCCAACATAGCAGTACAAACCCATTCCTACCTTTACATCAGATCAAGAAAGAGGCTGAAAATGAGAATTTCTATGAAGAAATTGGTGAACCCATCCTACCTTTGATTCCTCAGCCAGCGGATAAAAACATGGCTGATGATGTCAAAATATCAAACAAACAAAACAAATTCGACGATTTCGCTTCCGTTACGAGAGAAGAGATACTCAAAGTTCCTAGGAAACCAAAGAAACCAAAAAGACACGAACGATTCGATTCTAAAAGTTCGGAGCAATCTGACGACAATGCTAACAATATAGTTAAAGAAATGGCTGGGATAACCAAAACGATCATAACTCTGTCGCGCACACCTAGTGCAAACGAACCGACAAAGAAACCGATAGGCTCCATAGGAGAACTGGTACAGACCTGGGAGAAGAAGCCTCAGGAAGAGGTAAGACTAGCTGATGTGCCTATGAGGAAACTATCTTTGCAAACGCAAAGAGCGTCCACCGCAGACACAAACACAGGGTCTTTACCCCGGGAGCCAAAGCCGTACTGGAAGACACAGGAGCATAAAAGACTGTCACACCCGCTAAGGTCTTTGAACGCCCCACTGCAGAGGTACCTACGTAAGTCAGCCGGCTTAAACGTCCGTGTGAGATCCATGTCAATAACTGTATAAATGTATATGGAAATACTGTGTGTGCTATTGTTAAACGTTCGGTGGCGGTATACATATTATTATTATTAATTATCAGTATGTCGATAGGTTTCATTGTTGCGTTTGTTTTATACGTTTACGTTAACTATAACGTAAACGTTTCGCAAACAATTAATCCTAGACTCATACGCTTTTTTATTGGTTTCTATGGTGACGGTCGGTGGTGTTGCACAGTTTGGTGTACATTTGCAAATGATAGTTGACCATTGCTGCTTGTGTGTAGCGAATAACGTCTTGCTTGCGATGTAGATTTTAAATGAATGATATCGGTTTACAACAGCCGGAAGTAGGAATTGTATGCTGCAAAAGGATAAAATTGGTGTTGAAGGCACTGTAGAAAAGCTTGGACGCCAATTTGTACTTCAGTTTTGGTACGGTGGTGGGGCATAAAATTACACTTGAAACAAGTCCAGATACTTTGCTGTGACTGAAAGTCTAAATTGGTATAAGATTTGAAGAGCATTTCTTTATAAATAAGACTTTAAAGTGAAATGTCAGCTGTTTCGTTTCGGCATGACAGTTCACGAAGACAGTTCCAATTCTGGTTTCGTAAATTTGTTATTTAAAATGTACTGTCACAGTATTGTAAGTATAAGTCCTCCCTGCAGCAATGCCCCCGCGTAATGAGGAGTCGACCCCTCCACCGCCTTTGCTGACCAGCGCGTCTCTGCAGGACATCATGGCCACCGCAGCGTCACACAGGAGGACTAAAGGTAAGCAACGCTTTTTATGTTCTAAAAACAGTTACCGTTGAGATAAAAGAGTCGTGTTTGCCGGGTGGTTAGAGTGGAGGATTGCAACGTAAATATGTACGTATATAAATAAAACTTATACATGTATGTTTTATTTTTTGTATTCTTATTTATATCCTATTCAATTCTGCATGCTACTTGCTTGTTGTCCATTCTATGCTATGTAATATATATGTATCTATCAACAAATTAAGCTAATTCTTCTGTGCACACCCGCTTCCATGTTTCTCCTGTCAACGGTGGTTGACTGGTAGAAAATGCTTTAGCATTAAGTCCACCATTGTACTTGAATTGTGCATAAATATTAAATAAATAAATAAATATTTGGGAACTTAAGTAATTAGTCGATGTTTAGGGGCGATGGAAACATCAAGAGAGAAACGTATGTTTATTTTTCGCTTAGTTGGGGCTATAAACGTGCCGTCTGTCACGTGCCGTCTGTCACGTGCCTTTCTTTATCCATCCCTCCAAAATCGAAATTGGGATAAAGTTGATTGAGAGTTGTTGTTGTCATATATAAAAACTAGTTAATTTAAGAAGTAATACTCAAATTGATAACGAGCACAGACTCCTGGTGCAGGCATCATTATGCTTAAAAGGAGACTCTGGTCACAGTCGTAGTTATAAGAAAAAGTTTGATACTGAATAAAAAATATTGTCATTATTATATATTTTTGGCACACAGGTGTCAGCCGCCAAGACTCTCGACTGTCAGTCAAATCCCTGATAGAGAGTATAGAGAACGCCGCGAAGGCTGCCAAACAGTCCCCGGCCACCACGCCGGTGGGCGACTGGCCACAGGTAATCTATGCTAATATTATATAAAATTACGCCCAAGGTCTAGAGGTTAGAGCTCCTGACTGCGGAAATTAATGTCGCAGGTCTCGAACACAAAAGTGTGTCATCGAAACATCTCGAAATTAAGCAGGATGAATGATTAGCGAATCGCTCATAAAAATCTCAACATTGACCAATACATTGACTTGACCTTATATTCATCGATATAGGGTTCAATAACGCATTATAATATAAATAAGACTTTAAAGTGAAATGTCAGCTGTTTGACATGATGCTCACTTCCACCTTCTACCACCGCACCTCTCGCCATCGACGGGGAATTCATCCCCATACCTTGGAACCACAAAGGTCTTCCACTGTGCGGAGTTTTCTTCCGCGAACGCTCAGGCTGTGGAATGAGCTCCCCGTTGAGGTTTTCCCTGGAGAGTACAGCATGAAGTTCTTCAAGAAGGGTGTGAAGGGATTCCTGCAGGGTCGGCAACGCGCGAGTGATACCCCTGGTGTTGCAAGCGTCCATAGGCGGCGGTAACTGCTTACCATCAGGCGGACCGCATGCTTGTTTGCCACCCAAGTGGTATAAAAAAATGGTGAACGAAGCAATATAGTCCGATACACCAAGTGTTGAAGATATATTACCACGTCCAGGTGCCAGCCACTGGACCTCTGACCACGGCTTCCAACCCCACGAAGAATGGCATGACCGACCCGACGCCGCAGCCTACGAACGGCCTGGCTAGTAGCAACTTCGCGGTGAAACCTCCCGCTGCCAGGACCACCAGAGCCTCGCCCATCGCCGGTAAGTACCATATTATACATTCTCAGTCTCATAAAATATGTCTGAATATTTGCCACCTTTCATAAAAAAGCTTAATGAGTACAAATAAATTCCAATCCAATTTTGCATGTCCAATTGTCCATTGATTTTAACTCTTTAAAGCTATTAATAGCATGATATTTATTACTTTAAACATTTTTATTATGTACATACTTTTAAGTTGTAATATTATAAGTGGTTTAACCAAAAATAACCAATCGGCATGTTTGCTTTAATTTTTTTCTTACAGTACGGCGGCATGAGAAAGGCGCATGAGCCAACTACTTGCCTGTCTAAACTCTTAACTATTGTGTGTTTGTGTGCGTCGTTACTAATCTATTTATCAACTATATGCATGTATGCGTGTGTCTCTTTGGCTGACTCACACACCCAATCGGAAAAATATAGATTTTTAACTGAGCATAATAAATAGTTGCATCTGTACATCTTTTAGTGTGTATAATAGAGAGAAAACAAAGTTACATAAAAATAAAAATATATATTTTTATTGAGTAATAAATATATAAATTAATAAAGGTGTATTTGTAGATAATAAAGAGAGAACATTTTTCAACCATAGCAGTTTATTTGTTTAGTTTTTTTTCCACCTCATTAAAATATTAACAAGGGATACTCTTGGTGCTATTTGGAAGACTTAAAAACTATTTAAAATTTTATAAAGGTTTATAATATACTAGCTATTTTCGCGACTTCACCCGCGTGGAAATAGTGTTTTTTTTAATTAATGTTAGTGTTAATGCAACTAATATTCTTTATGCCAAATTGCATCCAATTTCGTTCAGCTATTCTAGCGTATTTGAGTAACAAACACCCTCGCAAATATTCGCATTTATAATATTAGTAGGATAATAATAAAACCCAGCTTTGCTTAAATTCTAACCTCCCCAGTACATGAAGCTTTGACCTATCCTCACCTGGGATATGTCAAGTATACTGCTGTATGAGATTTAAATACAGGTGTCTCAGAATATAGTATACAGCTGTAATATTGTATTATAAGTATATTTGATAGGACACGATGACGAGATTCAAATAAAAAATAATACATTTTAGAAACAATTTTTTTCACTTGTTTTCGCATACAAATCTGCTGTAACGATAAAGTTATAATATCCTCATTTCTTCCCGCAAGGGTCCCCGAAGGGGTAGGCCGAGGTGTATAGGTAGTACCCACACACCCACTTTCCGCCAGAGATATATTAGGTGCCAACGTGGCAGATGGCGAGTCCATCGCTGTTTCTAAAGCACGACTATATATACGCCTTTGAATAGCTTCTCAAACGAATGCAGATTTCCTCTCGATGTTTACCTTCACTGTAAAGCTCGTGGTGTGACTAATTACTGTACTGTATAAAGTTATACCTGTAGAATCTAATTACGTTATTTTTATGATATTAATAGTTTCTAAAAAAAAAAACATGTTTTATAGTGAATTTATTACCCCCCTTATAATGTTGTCTTTTTTTATCTTTGGTTGGAGTTACATATTTTGTTTTATGGCATCGTCTTGAGGATGTAGTCACAACACTCGACAACTTCTAGAAGGGTTCTAGTTCTATATTCTGAGACATCCTGTTTGTATATATATTATGTTATGTATTGCTCAAGCATTTCGTCCTTTTGCTAATGGATTGGTTCTCGGTGTGATTATTTAGTGAGATTTTTCGCTATGCATTGTACATTTCACATCTTTCTACAACACTTTGGTTCATTCACTGTTTTGTGCCAGGCTTTAATTTAAATATATACAATTCGTTTAAATGTCAATATATTTTCCCTACAAATAATTCCTTAAAACGTGCTATCGACATTTCAATTAAAATATTTGCATTTTAAAACAAACATATCTTAATAAATATAAATTACGTGTCACGTTGTTTGTCCGCGATGGGCTCCTAATGTACTTAACCGATTTCAATAAAATTTGCACACCGTGTGCAGTTTGATCCAACTTGAAAGATAGGATAGCTTACATCACAATTGGACCAATTAGTTGAATTGGATCCAATTATCCATGATTGGATAGGTGGCGCTGCTATCGTGTTTCATGAAACTTTATTTTTTCACCCGGGCGAAGCTGGGCGGGACTGCTAGTAGCATATATATGTTCATATACATACGTGCCGAGTCCCTCACGGGGTAGGTAGACAGAGCAAGAAGCTTACATAAGGTATGTAAGCTTCTTGCTCTGAACTTACGCTACACTTTTTTTTTGTATTATCTCTCGTAGCGTGAGTTCCGGGAACTTTTCTCGACTAGTTTCTGAAAAAAGCGTGTTCAACTTAATCATATTGGTATAGATACGAGTATGTGTAGTATGGTATACTAAATAAAGAACTTTATAAGTAATTTATTCTCTATTTAATAATAATAATAATAATTATGCCTCGTGAAATTCAGAGACTGTCCCTAAGGCCGTTTCGTACCCGGCTCGAAAGTATGAATTATAAAGTCGTCATGAGATGTCGATGTCACAAATTGTGGTCACCCTAACTGGCACAAAACACCCCCCACCCAAACATGGCTTCCGTTGACGTGTCTAACCCGCGTGGGGCAGACTCACCGGCCGGCGGAGCCAACATCCCGGACGAGGAGCGAGCCCTGGCCACCCTACAGCAGAAGGCCATCGAGTCTTTTGTGCGGCGGAACAGCTACGGAGATATATGTGAGTTGGATATGAAGTCTTATGTATTATTTATATACATACGTATATGTATATTTATATATATGCGTATGTATAGTCGTGCTTGAGTAATGGCGATGGACTCGCCATCTGTCACGTTGGCACCTAATATACCTCTGGCGGAAAGTGAGTGTGTGGGTATTACCTATACAACTCTGCCTCCTCCTTCGGGGACCCTTGTGGGAAGGCGTGAGGATATATATAAATATGTTGTTGAGTTACCATAATACAAGCTTGCTTAATTTGTGACTGTAAAAGATTTACATAATATATCACGTAAACATGCTCCAAGGTTATACAATTTGCACTAGAATTTACCATTTTATCGTTCTATAATATTTTGTATGTATATTATACGTAATAGCCGTGGAAGAAGAATTCAAAATACGTACGTACCGACGCCAACGACGATCGGCGACTCGCGATCTAATGCGTTGGCACCTAAAAAATATCTTCGGCGGCAAGTAGGTACTATTTACACACCTCTGCCATCCCTTCTGGAACCTTTGTGGGAAGGCGTTTGGACAATTTCACTCCCATTGACCTAATCCCAAACTCAACAAGCTCGTTTGACAAAGTATATTATGTCTAATGTTCGTTTTTTTCGAACACCGGAACCTCAGTTTTGCCTGTGCTTAGGCGGAGCTTATTTTTCGGGTCCTTTTTTCATTTCATTTCAACGATGTTTCTTATTTTAACTTATTTTAAAGGTGAGAGAAAGGATCCGTTAAATGCTCTGCAAGTGAAGAACGGTGGGTCGAAAAGGAACGCTCTGCTCAAGTGGTGCCAGCAGAAGACATTTGGCTACAATAATATTGATATCACCAACTTCAGGTACCATTAGCCACTGTAGAAATTATATAGTCGACATGATTGCATCACAAATTCAATTTCAAAGACCGTGGTTGAATGATTGACAAAGTACTAAAATTATTCAATTATTTTGATTAAGGATTTAATAATTTTAACAATATTAATAACAGTAGCACATTAATAAGAGCAATACTCCTATGGTTTACCTTTTAAGGTTATAGATGCGAATTAAATTTGTTTTTTTTCTCAAATGATGTATATAAAATAAATGTGGCCTGAGTAACTCTGTATAATATGTTGTCTTTAAAAAAAAAAACTTTCAAAACGGTTGGACAAACTTTTACGGACACTTTTTTTTTCTTGAATTTAATAGCTTTGCTCAAATCGTAATCAAAATACGTAAAAATTTTTTAACGTGTTCAGATAATTGGGGGAATTTTTTGCTAATTAATGTCTAGTGATGGTAAAATATGAACCCCTGTATTCCCAGTTCGTCTTGGAACGACGGCATGGCACTGTGCGCCCTGCTCCACTCGTACCTGGACGAGGGCCGGATACCCTACGCCACCCTCTCTCCCCACGACAAGAGGACCAATTTCTCCGTAGCGTTTGCCGCTGCGGAGTCGGTGGGGATCCCTACAACTTTGGTAAGTATAGCTTGTAACTTGTTAATTATAATAATATATAATATAATATAATAATATAAAATATATCCTCACGCCTTCCCACAAGGGTCCCCGAAGGGGTAGGCAGAGGTGTATAGGTAATACCCACACACCCACTTTCCGCCAGAGGTATATTAGGTGCCAACGTGACAGATGGCGAGTCCATCGCCGTTACTCAAGCACGACTATACATACGCCTTTGAATTTCTTCTCAGACGTATGCAGGTTTCCTCTCGATGTTTTCCTTCACCGTAAAGCCGTGGTGTGACTAATCACTGTACTTAAGTTCAGAAAAAACTCATTGGTACAGTCGGGATTCGAACTTGCGACCTTTGCATCGCAGGCAACTGCTCGAACCACTCGGCCACCACGGCTCTTTTACTTGTTTAACTTGTTAATTATTATAATAATACCCCTCGTAATCATTAGTAGTTTCTTCTTCTGTTTTTTTTTTTCGGAAGAAAGTTGTAGAGATCACGCCTTCCCATAAGGTTCCCCGAAGGGGTAGGCAGAAGTGTATAGGTAGTACCCACACACCCACTTTCCGCCTGAGATATATTTTAGTTGCCAACGTGACAGATGGCGAGGCCGTGAGTCGAAAAAATCCTACACATGATATGCTGTTCATCCGCGTAAACATTACCAATAAGAATAGTTTGTTTTTTTTCTATCATAAATAATGTTCTATGTATTAATCCAGCTATCGATAGTGCCATCCACGAAGACGCGCCCCACTATTCTACCCTATAGTTTATAGTGTAAGTTTGCAATCCCCTACTAATGTTTGAGTATTATCGGTATTTACCTATGATTGCCCACGCACACTACAATTCATCTCTGGTCATACTCCCGCATCCCGCGATTCCCTCGACTAGAAATTGGTGGGGCGCGTCTACGTGGATGCCACTATCTGTAATAATCTCTTTGTCACATTTAATATCCTCACGCCTTCCCACAAGGGCCCCCGAAGGGGTAGGCAGAGGTGTATAGGTAATACCCACACACCCACTTTCCGCCAGAGGTATATTAGGTGCCAACGTGACATTTAATCCAGATCCAGCTGTTCTGGTGTGATTAGACAACAAAAATCCACACAAAGTTTATTAGCTTCATACGTAATGGAAACTTTGAACAACATTTTGACCTCCTTAAAAACGTCGGATTAAATCGAAATTTGGCATACTTATCAAGGGACTATCCTTACTAGGATAATCAGGATTACAGGAAGGGGTCCCAAGATAAATTAATTTAAAAATAAAACCGTGTTAATATTTCATCGAAAGTAGCATCGTAGTGTTTCTGAACGCACTACGCTTACCAAGTTATTTGTCATTTGAGTTGTCAATCAAATCAAAACAAAAATAATGTAACCATTTTGTTATAATAATAATAATAAAATAATAATACCAAAATTAATAAATAACCATTTTGTTTTTTAATCTATTATTGTTTTATCATTCCAGAACATACAAGACATGATCCAGCAGGAGAGGCCCGACTGGCAGCAAGTCATGGCGTATGTAACCAGTATATACAAACACTTTGAGACTTAAATTGCGATATAAAATTGCAGAATGAGATAAAAATTGCAGTTGAGCTTAAATATTAATAGTCAATCTTTACCTAAAATGCAAGGTATTTACGTATTTATAGTGCCATCCACGATGACGCGCCCCACCAATTTCTAGGCGAGGGGTTCGCGGGATGCGTATAGTATGATCCGACTCTATCATACTCTATCACTTGTGTGTGTAATTAGTGTGTACCGACAATACACAAACATTAGTGGAAGGTTGCACACTTACCCTATAAACTATGAGGAAGAGTAGTGGGGCCCGTCTTCGTGGGTGGCACTAGCAATACTCAGTGTGAAACTGATGTTGGGTTTTAAATTGCGTGTTTAGTAATGTTAGTATTTACTTCAAATTTGGAATACCTTGATAAAACGGTATCACTTAACGGGG